>PVLD010009799.1:0-74660 GCA_004027595.1 Dinomys branickii | reverse complement strand
TTCCCATTTGCCAATTAAAAATGAAGATATTTAGTTAAAAATAAAAAATACATAAATGCCATTTTGCAAAAATGTATTATAACTTTTTAACATACTTTAAAAGGAAGAAGCCAACCTAGAAAAGACTACACAGTGTTATGGTTCCAACTATATGATATTCTAGAAATAGCAAAGCTAGGGAGATAGTGAAAAGCGTCACTGATTGCCAGATGTTGAGGGACATGGAGAAATAAACAGACAGACCACAAAGGATTTTTAGATCAATGAAACTATTTAGTATAATAGTACAATGTCTGACAAATGTCATTTATACATTTGTCAAAAACCATAGAACACACAACACCAACGGCGAGCCCTGATATAGAGTATGGAGTTCATAGGACCGTGCTGTATCAATAGCATCAGTTCCTTTACTGGGACGAATATATCGCTCTTGTGGAGGAATATCAATATCGGGGGAGACTGTGCCTCTGGAGAAACTATGAAATTGAAAATTCTCTGTACTTTGTGCCCAATTTTGCTGTGAGCCGAAAATGACTCTAAAAAGAAAGGTTACTGATTAGGACTAAAAGTAAAGCTACATATGATGTTGGAATATGGATGTACCATTTGAAATAGCACCCATACAATATTCAGTGAGAATAAACCCTTATAGGATATGGCTTTTAGTAGTAGCAGAAGTACTACTACATGCATAAATTATATTTGAAAAATAGAAGGACTCCAAGTAAAAATTTCACCTGTACAACTAATATTTCATAACTATGTTTATCAGCCAGCCCTACATAATTCTAAGATATTTACAAAGCATGCATACATTATTGAGGTCTACATATGTGCATTTATGTGCACATGCTTTGCTTTTTGTAGTTTTATTGTATTTGAATTATTTTGGAATAGTTGAACTATGTAATTTTCTCACCTCTCACAATATGTAATACAACACCCATTGTTAATTTCCTATCACCTGTCTGAAATTCTGTATTGTTTTTATGTTGTTTCATCTGTCTATGTGTTTGTCAATATGTTTTGGTTCTTTTATCCTTATTTTTTTATCTAGACTTTTGTGATACTGTAATGTCTTTCTTTCCTACTGGAAATATTTGTATGTATGTATATATTTATTTTGGTACTAGGAATTGAACTCAGGACTTGCACTTGTCAGGCAGGAACTGTGCCACTCAGCTATATCCCCAGCCTTCTTTTATCTTTACAATAAAAAATTGTATAATATTTAAAGATGGAAGTGTTAGCCATGGTGATATCACCATTGCATATTGTATACATGTATGGGAATATCATACCATGTCCCATAAATATGCACATATAATACTAATAATAAAGAATCGTCACTGCAGTTTGGCAGGGAGCTGTGAAGTTTCTTAGCAGATTCTGGAAAGTTGGGGTTACTTTATCAGCTCCGTGCACCCCTGCAGTACTGTAGTGTGGCCATAGGGCCTCCTTATGAAGACCCAGCCTTCCTAGTCACTGCTGAAACATGTTTTAGGACACAGGGCAAGTAGCAATCTTCACAAGGCAATGTGGCACAGAGACAAATAAGTGAATTTAAAGGCTTTGTCCAAAACGTATAAACCCTCAATGTTCCTACTGACCCTGACTTTAGCCTACCACCACCAAACTGCCAGCTTTGGGCAGATTTCTGTTACACTAACCCACGTACTCTCCCTTTTGTGGGATTTCTGCAGGGCTGAATGTGTGTGAGGAGGCTATCCACCTGTGCTTTTCAGTAAGTTTGAAGTTAGGGCTCATCTGTTATGATTTATGTCTAGATGTCCCCCCAAGGCTTCATGTGCTTTTGGATGGGGCTTTTTTGGAGGTACCTGAATCTAGAGTTTGTGATTGATTCATGGATTAATGCTGGGCTTAAGGGTGCTGGAATTGAAGGTGAATGATGGCTGGATTTGTCCACTGATTGGATTGGCACCACCCTAATCCCAGCAGTCTAGATAAGATAAAAGAGACAAAGAGGTTTCTTTCCCCCTTTTGCTCTTGTTGCTTTTGGTGTCTTCTGCCCCCATGAAGGCTTCCCCTCTGCTATGTGCTCCCTACCTTCGAGCCAGACTACTATGGACTGAAACCTCTACAAACTGCCAGCTAAATAAACCTGTCTTTCCTCCTTTAATTTTGGGTGATGGGCATTTTGTCTCAGCATGAGAGTAAAGTAACTAAGACACCTTTTTTCATATTACATTTTCTGTTTGTTGAGGTATATTGAAATACACTTGTCACTCAGTAATCACCCTCATTTATTTCAATAAGATTTCTGTGGGTTCTTCTGTGCCCTGAGTAGAAAAATGCATCAACTGGCAATGGTAGTTTTGCTGTTCCAATTACAGTATGTACAACTTCTCTTGCTTTAGCTGTCTCTAGGAGCTGGCTAGGTACTCTATTAAGTTGAATAGAAGTCACAAGAGTGGACAGGCTTGTCTAGATAACACTTTATGATTAAATAAGTTCTTGATATTTTGGAATGCCCTTTAACACGTTAGCAAATTCCCTTTGATATCTATTTTATTAAGAGTTTTTGTCATGAATCTTGAATTTTATTAGGTCTACTTCCTGCATCTACTGAGATGATATTTGTTCATTTTTTACATGATAATGTGGGAAATTATATTATTTGATATTTAGATATTTATTTGTAATGTGGGAACAACCTTGCAATCTTAAAATAACACAATTTAAGGATGACATATGAACACTGTATATTGTTGGTTTCATTTCCCAATAACATATTTACATGTTTTATATTCATATTCATGAGTGAGTGTCCTCTGTAATTTTTCTTTCTTAAACTGTCCTTGTTTACACTTCGAAGATATCAATGGATAAAGCAATGACCACTGTTGAGATCATATCACCTTGTCTATAGATTAGTTGTGATTGTACTATTTTTTATGCTAATTGGTGTCTGTTTGTCAATATGTTTTCGTACTTTTTTTTTTTTAATTAAAAAAAAACTGTCTTTGTTTAGTGTGGGTAAGTAGGTTATACTGGTTGCATAAAGTAAACCAGAAAACTTAGGGTAAATTGCAAGAGTTTAGCTTTACCAGTTACCACAGTGTTTGATAAAGCATCTGAGCCTCGTATGTTCTTTGCAGGAATAGTATCACTTTTTGCAGCAAGAGTTTTTACATTTAATGACTGAACACTTTTAATGGCAATAGGACCACTGATGCATTGCTTGATTCCATTTTGGTAATTTTTTAAAACCATTTTTTCCACTTTGAACATACTTGAATCTGTAGTTTTTTCCTGTTTACTGCTTCTTTGCACTATCTCTTCATTAACCTGACCAAAAAGTTATACATTTTCTAATTTTTAAAAAAATCATAGCTGGGCATGGTGGCACATGCCTATAACCCCAGCACTCAGGATGCTGAGGCAGGAGGATCACCATGAGTTCAAGACCAGCCTGAGCTACAAAGTGAGTTCAAGGCCAGCCTGAACTGCATAGTGAGACCCTACTTCGGAAAAAAAAAAACACGCAACTTTTAGCTTCTGACTACTATACCTTATTGCCTTCTTATTAATTCTGCTTTAATATTTATTACCTTCATTTTTTTGGCTTAGTCTGTTCTTTTACTAACATTAAGTCACCAATGAACTTCTTTATTGCAGCTTTTTTCTCTTCTGCTCTACATACTTAGGGTTATAATTATGTGATTGTTTTGATGCACGACACAGATTTTTATATGAGATACTAAAATGTATAGTTTTATTTTCTTATTTCCACTATAATTTTGCCTATATTATGTAATCTAGAAGTGTGTTTTAAGTATAAAAAGTTGTAACGTAATATACTTGAAACACAGAGCTCATCCTTTTCTTAATATATATCCTTCTTGATATTTATCTCTATTAATAAAATATATTTTGGAAAATATGTATATCAATATTCTTATGGCTTATATTTGCAAAGCATATGTTTTATATCCCTTCACTTACAATACTCTGTTTTTTACTCAGATAATGATTTTTCTAATGTCATTAAACTTGATGTTGATTTTATTAAATCTTTCTCTATATGTCTTTTAATTGGAAACAGAAGTCTTTATATATACCATAATACATATACACATGTACATTCAAATTTCAAACTCTTACATTTTCCTATGTTCCCAGCTTTTCTAATTCCTCTCTTTGCCCTCTTTTTCCCCTTCATAGTTGACAAGGTGCATTTTTTCTTAAATTCATTTTTTTCTTCTTATATTTTTGGAAATTAAAATCTATGTAGTCACTCTGTGGTCGGTCAGTCTGGATAAGTCAGCAAACATACAAACTCTTCCAACATATAATGTTAACGTGTTTGCCTTACTTCTGAACAATTTGTAGATTCTGAAATGTTCCATTTCCAAAATAAACTTTCAAAATTTTGCTAATGTTGCCCAACGTTATTATTACTTGGATTTAATGCCATAAAACAGACATCACTATAGCTTTGTATCATGTTTTAATTGTATATATTCATATCATTTTCCCATACATGTTTCTGCTACTGAGTGAAATGGGAAACTGCTGCAGGATTTAGAGCAAGACATTGAGGCCCAGTGAGACTCTGTGAATGAAAATGCCGATCTCCATGTACTGTACCAAACAAGCTGCCTTGTCCTCTGACTTCCTGGAAAGTTGCCTAGTTGGAAGCACTATCAGGAGATCATAAGAAAGAAGAATGGAGTGTTTATTCCTCTGCTTCATCTCTGCTTGGCCACAGTTCAATACTGACTGAATACATGTACCTAGGACCACAAACCCTGCCAGGAATGCCCTCGGACATAGTGGCAGTTCTCATTTTGTTCTCTTTCGGGCACAGAGTGCAATGGTTTCTTGCTGTTACCAACACTGAATACTTGTCAGTTCTCTTAAATTTCCCTTTCCCTTTGTAGATAATCATTTTCATTTGTTAAAAAGCTCTTCAATAACTTCTTGGGGTGTACCACTTGTTTTACTGTATTCCTGATCAATGTGAAGAGAATAATCATTGATATACCATCTCCACTTTAGCATTTTTCTAACCATAGGTGTCTTCAGCAATCTGTCCTATTTCCATTTCCTCTCACCTAAAAAACCTTTTAAAAATAACTCTAATTCTGTTAGTATTATCTATCTACCTACCGGCATCTACTTGAGGTGGAGGATGACAGTACTAGAAGCTTATTTGAGAGTCTAATGGTCAATCGTTTTCATTAACTTTTCTATTTGAAGGGAGGATTTTAGCTCTAATTGAACATGCATAGAATATCATTAAATCATTTCTTTTTTTTCTCTGTTAGTCACTACTCTTAGGCCAAGGAAACTATATTGTAAATCAAGTCTTAGACCTCCTCCACTTTCTATAAAGAATTTTAATGATAGTTAATCTAATCTCTTTTCTGCTGAAATACTGCATGCACCTGAGGCTATCAGAATGCCACCACGAAATCCTGGCTAAGAATTCCACTGCCAGCAGCAAGAATATGTGACAATTTCTAAGTAGTATCTTAGTATTATTCCATGTAATAGCACTTATTATTATCTGTATGAAACCTGTAGTTCTCTAGACTCTTCACATTTTAGAATATAGAATGAAATATACAACATTCATTTTTTTCTAACAGTGAATACATCCTTTTTTTTTTTTTTAGTGAATACATCCTGTAAGAGTCAGGAAAAATAACCGGGCAGTTACTGCTTATGCATTTCTAGTATATCAAAGAACCTAATCTAAGTTTTCAAATATTAATACTGCATTTATTAAGAATGTGTTTATTTATACCAAATCAAATTTGCACAGCCAAAATATCCACCAATTCAAGCCAGTAATACTACTAGAAGGTAAAATCTCTATATTTGAGCAATTTTTCTTTCCTTTTATGCTAACTCATTTCATTTCCAAGATATAGCATAGTGTCTGGCTCATGATAAACTATCAAAGTAACTGAAGAATTTGAATACAGTATTTATAGACACCTATAATGTATCAAGACAACTAAGTCTGTAGAATAGTTATGCCAAATTTCTTTAATCATCCTTAAGTAGTGCTTTGCAAACATATTATCAGTGATTGCATTCATTTGGAAAAATTCAATTTGTCCATGACTGCCTGAAAATGTGATCATCAGAACCAAACAAATAGCTGCAGATATAAATTGAGAAAAAAAATTGCAAATGGGCCTAGTCTTTCTTTCCCTTACTTAAGGTACTGCATTTCTAGCAATGAAAAGTAAATACATGTCACCTGTCTGACAATTCAACCCTTGGCTTAAAAAAAACTTGCATTTGATTAAAATATCTTCATTTGTAACTTATGAGTTCAATAAAAATGGGTATAAAATGACAAAACAAGCAAAGACCAGCCCTTCTGAACATGCGTTTATAAAACATCTTGATACAGTTTAAAAATAAGGATGTATTCGTAGAAAAAAGTGACAAGAAAATGTATAAGGATTATAACAATTAGTGATAAGTGCTATGAAAAAGGAAGCAGGGCAAAGAGATAAAAGAGGGTGAGAAACAGCTATAATAAATCAAGAAACAAGGGAAAATCTCTCAGGAGATAGCATTTGAACAGCCACCTGACAGATATAAGGAACAAGTGATGCAAATATGGGAAAAAGAGCTTTCTAGGCAAAATAATGACATATGGTATGTCCTGCAATTAGACTATCTGAGGAACAAGAGGCCATTTTGGCCAGAAAAAAGAAAATATATGGGTGGTAGGAGATGAGAAGTAGTAAATAAGCAACCAAATCATGTAGGGCTTTCTAAACTATGGTAAGGGATTAGGACTCTATCCCAGGCATTATGGAGAGGAATTTTAGACTTGTGAGCAGGAGAATGATGTGATCTGATTTACGTTTTCTTAAAAAGTTTCTTGGGCTATACTGTAGAGAAGAGACAGGAGAAAGAGCAGCAAGATTTAACAGAAGACGTCATAACCGAGTGAGAGAGGGTGAGCTCTTTTGCCATAAGGGAAGTGACCTTACATTAATCCCCTGCTATAGTTTTCATTAAACTTTTAAATTTTAGAATATTTGTAAATTTAGAAAATGATACAAAGATAGTACAGAGAGATCCAAAATTCCCACATCTAGTTTTCTCTATTGTTAATTTCTTACATTAGTACAGTACACTCGTCACAATTAGTAAAATAAATATTGACACATAAATGGTAAAGTCCATATTTAATTCAAATTTCTTCAGTTTTCCATGATACACTATTACCCTTCTGGGTTTCTGTTCAGAATACCACATTATATTTCATTCTTATGTCTTTTCAGGCAAATATATGTTGTGGCAGTTTCTCAGACTTTTTTCTTTCTGAACTTGACTGGGTGAATACTGGTCAGTTATTTTTTCGGATTCTCTCAATGGGGGTTGTCTGCTGCTTCATTCATCTTTAAACTGGAGTGATGGTTCCTGGGCGGAAGCCCACAGAGCTAAAGAGCTGTTTTCATCCAATCGTATCAAGATTACATGTTATCAGTGTGACCTATCACTTGTGATGCTAACCTTGATTACCTAGCTGAGGCAAAATGTGTCAAGTTTTCCACTGTAATGTCTGTTTCCCTCACTTCTTCCACTGGAAGGAAGTCACAGGGCACAAAGCACGCTTTAAGGAGTAGGCATGTAAGCTTCACCTCCTCAGTGGGACAGTATCTACCTAAATTATTTGGAATTCCTGTGGCACAGAAATTGTCCTGTTTTTCCTCATTCATCTATACAATCATTTGTATTTCTTGGTTTAGACCCTCAGATATTTTATATTTTGGTCTACAATATAATGTAGTGATATTAATTTTCTTGCTCAAATTGTCTCACCTTTGGCCACTGAGGGTTCTTTCAGTTGCCACCTATGTTCTTATGACATATCCATCATTCTTGCAGTTGTTGCCTGCTTGCTTTCTTTGGTATTTCATATCACTTCCTTATTTCTGGCAGTACCAAATATTCAGGCACATTTTATGCATTCTCCACTTCAGCCCTAGCAGGATCTTTTCATTGAGGATGGTATTTGAAACTAAAAGTTGTACAAGGATATAATAATTTCTATCAAAGCATTATTACTCATAAGGTCATTCAGCTAATGAAGAAAGTAAAGATGTCTGTATGTGTATACATAACTGTAAGTCTAAATGCATCAATATATATGTCTGTGTGTGTGTGATTTCTTACTGATGTCTCCAAATCCAACTCATTTCCACATTTTAAGCTTTTACTACTTGTCTGTGGTCTTCCACTCCAGCAATGCGAAACCTAGCTTCCAACATTTACCATTGCTTTACTTAATTGTTGAATTCCAGTATGTATGTATGCATATATATATATATATATATATATATATATGTGTGTGTGTGTGTGTGTGTGTGTGTGTGTGTATGTATGTATATAAACAATATGAGAATTACTCTTCTGTTTTCCTGCAGGAAACATCACAGTTTTCTTCTCCATTCATTTTTTTTTTTCAGTACTGACGAATGGGCCATATTCATTTGAACTGAACTACATCCCCAGTCCTTTTTAAGTTTGAGACAGGGGCATCAGTAAGCCATTTTCTAGACTAAGCTCAAACTTGCAATCCTTCTGCCTCAGCCTCCAAGAGTGCTGGGATTACAGGTGTGCATCATCACACCCAACTCTATTCATCTATTTGAGAATAGCTTGGATGCTGCCAGGTTTTGGATATTGTGGGAAAAATCACTATAAATATTCATATTTCATTTTTTGTGCCTATAAAATTCAAATTAGTTGGGACTCATCTAGGAATATAATCACTAGATTGTATATCAAGAGTCAGGTGTCTTCCAAAATGGTTGTACCATTTTGGATTCCCACAAGCAATGAATGAAATTACTGAAGTTATTTACAGGAGTGTTCTTTTCATCTTCACCAGAAATAAATATCAGATTTTGGATTTTTGCTACTTTCATAGAATTTTATGGAGAGTTTAATTTGCATTCTACTATGCGATGTTAAAATCTTTCCTATGCTTATTTGCCATCTTATTTTCTATCTTTGATGAAATATCTGCTCAGATCAGTCCTCCATATTTTAATTGACATTTTTCTTATCACAGAGTTTTAAGAGTTCTTTATATATTATGGATATAAGTCCTTTATCTAAAATGCAACTTCACATATTTTTCCAGTTGGCAATTTGTCTTCTCATTGTCTTAGTATCTCTGGCATTGCAATGGTTTTTAATAAAGTTGAGGTTGTAACTATTTTTTGTTTTTTCTTTTCTTAATTTTTCTTTTTTACTTTTCTTTTTTTTCTATTTTTCTATTTGTCTTTCATGGAGACTCCTTTTGTTGTTTTATTTAAATATGTATCACCAATGTCACATAGATTGTATACTATATTTTCACCTACATGCCTTTCAGTTTTGCATTTTATATTTATGTATATGATACATTTTGAGATAATTGTATAAAGTATATTTTATTTAGGTTTTGTTTTTATTTTCTGCACATGGATGTCCAGTTGTTATTGTACCATTCATTGGAAAGGCTATACTTTTTCCAATTGCCTTTGTACCTTTGTCATGAATCATTTGACTATATCTGCTATTATATTTTATCTTAATTTTAACATTATATCCTGCCTAAATAGTTTTGTGTTTTTATTTGTCAGTCAGTGTGACTTCTACCCCAAAATTAATAACTTGATAAATAAGGCTAGATCTATCACTCAGTGCTAAGGCACTTGCTTAGCAGTCACAGCCCCTGGGTTTGATCCCCAGCACCACAAGATATAATGTAAGTTGATAAATATGTTCTCCAACAAATAATTGAGAAGTATGTTCAATAGTTTAATACTGTAGGCAGAGGTCTGACACATTCCACAAGAAACTTTCTCCAGCCTGGCAAGCTCAAGGTCATGAGTTTGATTCCCGGTCCCCCCCCCCGCCCCGAAAAAAAGGAAAGAAAGAAACTTTCTCCAGGTTGATGCTACTTCAAGAATTGGGATTTTCAGGTACCTTTTTGGTCATTTCTATAGTTCAAATACACAAACAATTGTAGTATACACACATTTCCAGGTCCTGACAGTTTCTCCGAGGTAATTTATCTGGATAATGTTGAACCCATTTGAAATGAGAAAATGTTCTGTAATAATTGTCTCTTGTGTCTAAGCTTTCAGTTTGCCCTTTTTAATTCACAAGGTTATGTAGCTTTCTTTTTCTCCATGGGACATCAGATTATATTCCTAAATTCCTTCTTTATTTATGTTGCTTAGAAGATAACTGCTACTTGTGTTTCTGTATTTTTCTCACTGTCACAGTCCTTTTGGGATAAGGTCACTCTTGTGAATTTGCTTTGCTTTTGTATCATTTTACCTTGTAGAAAATATACTTTTACTATGAGTTCATTAATGGAAAGAAAGACACATGACAATTTAATGGCATGATTGTGAAGTAAAAATTTTGCCCTAAATATACCATTGGAAATCTTGGTAAGTTTTTACTGGACTCTGAGAATTAAATGATACTAATGTATTAGCAATTAATTTCTTCATATTGACAGTTTTATAATGAATATGAAGAAAAGTGTCATGGTTTAAGGAAATACATGCTAAAATATTCAGAGACAATGGGACATCATACTGGCAATTTACCCTAAAAGAAGCCTAGAAAAAAATTGCCCTGAAATAGCAACTTTTCTGAATTTTTTATTAATATGAAAATATTATCATGGATATAATATTTAAAATTCCACTCATCAGACAAAATTTAAGGGCGTCTACTTTAACTTCTTAAAATGTCCTTGGGCCCCTTCTCTCCTACAAGGAATCATTCACAAACATTAAATTGGAAATTCGTTTTCCAAAGTCACCCTATTTACTTCTATACATATTCTTTCAAATTTCTGTGTGAGCTATACATGGTATTTTTCTTTGATTTTTGGAAATCATCCTCTTTGTCTAACTACTGTGATGAATTTTTATATACCATGGTTAGTATTCTCTCAAATTTTCCATGCTCTCCATATCAACAAGCAGAGTTTAGACATCAATTAAAATTAAGTCGGCACAGAAGCTCCACCCTGGTTTCCCACTTACTGAGGAAGAAAATTACTAAGACCAGTAGTGAAATGTTTTCCAGATATTCAGTGCTTTGCATTTTCCCCTTTATCCTTACTCTCCTGTTTTTTTCTTACTGCTGGCTGGGGCTTTTCATATAGTATGAGCATTCTTTATTTAGAAGAATTCAACCAATATGTTATCAAAATTTCTACAGATTCCATGATGCTACAACTCTAAATTCAGAGGTTTACTTGAATAGGAATGGGTGTCCCTAGACTAACCAACTCTTCTTAATGCTCCAATCAACACTTCTTGAGTTATTTTTTAATGGAAGAGTTTCTGAAATTTCTTGCTTACTCTAAATCAGTATTCTCAGTAAGGAAAACAGTTAGGGTTATAACACTCCTACACTCTTCGTGGCTCATTTTGGAAGACATAGCCATTTTTATTAAGGCTATGGAATAAACAAGAAGCCCTGTCATGTAGGAGCTTTTGCTTATATGCATGCACTCCCTCTCCCTAGTTATACCATCTCCCTTACTGTTTCTTGCTATTTGTGTGTCTCTCAGAATTCAGGAAGCCAAATGAGACCCTTCCAATTAGTTAATCTAAGAACTACATCAGTTTTGTTACCATTACAACCATGCCGAAACTCATATAGTTTTTACTTCGGCTTTATTTATATAACTTAAAAATCATTCTGATGTGCACTTGAGAAGGCAAAAGACATCTCTGGGTTGGGGAGGAGCTTGGCCCACAAAGCAGCATCTAGGCTGCCTCTCTGCCTGCCTGGAACTCTGGGCAAGTGAGGCGTGTGCATGCTCTGACCTGGATCTCTGGGCAGGGAGGAGCTCAGCCTGCAAAGCAACATAGGTGGCCCCTCTGCCTGCGTGGAACTCTGGGCAGGTGAGGTGTGTGCACGCTGTGACTTGCATCTCTAGGTAGGGAGTAGATTGGCCCACAAAGCAGCATCTGAGCAGCCTTCTGAGCGGAACTCTTGGCAGAAAGCTTAAGGGACATTTTCCCAAAGAGAAGGAGCCATTGGAGCAGCCTTTGCAATGGACCTTTGCCTGGTGAGCTTCCTGGGTAATTTGTACCTCAATATTTTGCATCTGATATCCAAAATGAGAAGACAGAAGAGCAAAATGCAGTCTCAGAACTCAACCTCACCCAGAACAAGTCCTGGATACAATGATATAGGAGAACTAGGAAGCCACATAAGTGCAAATTCTGAAACGATTGCATCCGAAATAAAGAAACAACTCCATCAGGCCATAGAAGAGATTAAAGCAGAAATAAGCCACATACCTGCAATTTCTAAAATGATCACATCTAAAGTAAAGAAACAACTCCATAAGGCCACAGAAGAGATTAAAGCAGAAATAGTCTCTCGGGCAAAAAATGAAGTGAAAACAATAATGGGAGGAATGCTCCACACATATAGAGAAGAAATAGATAAAAGGATAGAAGAACATAGAAAACAAATGGAAACGTTACAAGAGAAATTTAGGAATGAATTACCACGAATGAAACAGGCCCAAAGAGATTGCCAGGAATTGAAAACTTCCATTGAAAGCTTGCAAAACTGCTTAAATGAAGCCGAAGATAGAATTTCAGATCTTGAAGACAGCATGGCATCTAATAAGCGTGAAAGGAAGGATCTCATAAAGTCATCAAGGATCCAGGAAAAATCAATCCAACAGCTGCAAGATGAAGCAAAAAGAAATAATATCCGGGTAATAGGAGTCAGTGAAACAGCAGGAGACAACACAAATGATATAAAAAGAATATTTGCTGAAATAATAGCAGAAAATTTCCCAAACACAGTAAAAGGTACTGAAGTACAGTTAATTGATGCATATGGAACCCCAATGAGCCATAACCCAAATAAAACCACACACAGACATATAATAGTCAAGATCCCAGACATCCAGCAAAAGAGCAAAATATTAAAAGCTGCTAGAGAAAAGAAACAGATCACCTATAAAGGAAAGCCCATCAGAATCACAGCAGACTTCTCAACGGACACCATGAAATCAAGAAGAGCTTGGAGCGAGGTATTACAGATTCTGAGACAAAACAGCTTCCAACCCAGACTGATGTATCCTGCAAAACTATTCTTCAAATTCAATGGAGAAATAAAATATATATACGACAGAGAAGAACTGAAGAACTTCATGAGTGCCAAACCAGCATTGCAAAAAGCAATAAAAGATATTCTAGACAGAGAAAAACGTGACCACAATCTCAAGAACAACAATAGAAAGAAACCCTCAAACAGAACAAGCAAGTAAACAGCAAAAGTAGGAAAACAACAAGTAAATAGCATGATAAGAATAAGCCAACATATAACCATTATAACCATTAATGTAAATGGCCTCAATTCACCAGTCAAAAGAAAAAGATAGGCAGAGTGGATTAACGAACACAATCCAATGATATGCTCTATACAGGAAACATATTTTACTCAAAAGGAAATCCACAGGCTGAAAGTTAAAGGTTGCAAAACATTTCTCTATGCAACAGATTCCCAGAAAAAAGCAGGGGTAGCTATTATGGTTGCAAACAATGTAAACTTCAAACTAAAAACAATCAAAAGAGATGAAGGCCATTACATACTAGCTAGGGGAAAGCTGCAAGAGGAAGAGATAACAATCCTACACATTTATGCACCAAATAAGGGAGCATCAAACTTTACAAGTCAAATCTTAACAGACGTGAAAAATCAAATAATTAATAACACTAGTGTAGTAGGGGACATAAACACCCCTCTGACGCAAAAAGACAGGTCAACTGGACAAAACTTCAGCAAAGAAATAACAGACTTGAAGGAAAAGTGAGAAAAAATGGACTTAGTAGACGTATACAGACTGTTCCACCCCACAACATCAGAATACACATTTTCTCAGCTGCATATGGGTCTTTCTCTTAAATTGACCACATCCTAGCCTATAGAGCACATCTACATAAATGCAAAAGAATTGAAATAATCCAATGCATATTATCTGAACACAGTGCAATGAAATTGGAAGTTAATGACAAAGAGAACTCCAAAAACAACATAAACACTTGGAAATTAGACAACAAACTCCTGAAGAAACATTGGGTCACACAAGAAGTTAAAGAAGAAATTTAAAAATACCTACAAACAAATGAAAACGCAAATACAAACTACTGGAATCTGTGGGATGCAATGAAAGCAGACCTCAGAGGGAAATTTATAGCAATGAACTCATATATAAAGAAAACAGAAAGAGAGCAAATAAATAGGCTAATGCTACACCTCAAACTCTTAGAAAAAGAGCAACAAACCAAATCAAAAGCCCAAAGAACGGAGGAGATTATAAAACTCAGGGCAGAAATTAATGCCATTGAGACAAAGAAAACTGTACAAAAAATAAGTGAATCAAAGAGATGGTTTTTCGAAAGAATAAATAAAATTGATAAACCCCTAGCCAACCTTATCAAAAAAAGAAAGGAAAGAACTCAAATTCATGCAATAATGAATGAAAAGGATGAAATCACTACAGATCCCACAGAAATTCAAAACATCATTAATACCTACTTTGAAAATATTTACTCCCACAGGATAGAAAATTCAGAAGAAATGGACAGATTCCTAGAAAGGTACAAATTACCAAAATTGAATCAGGAAGACTGAAACATCCTGAACAACCCAATATCAATTAACGAGATCGAAAATATCATTAAAAACTTACCAACAAAGAAAAGCCCAGGCCCTGATGGATTCACAGCAGAATTGTATAAAACATTCAGAGAAGATTTAATGCCAACACTCCTCAAACTCTTCAATGAAATCGAAAAGGAAGCAACTCTCCCCAACACATTTCTTGAGGCAAGTATTATACCGATACCAAAACCAGAGAGGGACCCATGCAAGAAAGAGAACTATAGGCCAATCTCTCTAATGAACATAAATGCAAAGATACTCAACAAAATACTAGCAAATAGAATGCAGCGAATCCTAAGGAAAATTATACATCACGCCCAGGCTGGATTTATTCCAGGAATGCAGGGATGGTTCAATATTCGCAAATCAATTAATGTAATACATCATATCAATACAGCCAAAGACAAAAACCACACGATCATCTCAATAGATGCAGAGAAAGATTTCCACAAATCCAACATGCATTCATGTTAAAGCCCCTAGAAAAAATAGGAATAGATGGCCTCTACCTCAATCTGATCAGAGCCATCTATGACAAACCAACAGGTAACATCATACTAAATGGACAAAAACTGAAAACTTTCACTTTAAACTCAGGAACAACACAAGGATGTCCATTGTCACCACTCCTATTCAACATAGTTCTGGAAGCATTAGCCAGAGCAATTAGACAAGAAAGAGAAATAAAAGGAGTAAAGATAGGAAAGGAAGAAGTTAAACTAGCACTATTTGCAGATGACATGATACTTTACATGGAGGACCGCAAAAACTCCACAGGAAAGCTCCTGGAATTAATTGACAAATTCAGCAGAGTAGCTGGATACAAGTCAACACCCAAAAATCAATACCATTCCTATACACAAACAGCAAACAGACTGAGAAAGAAATTAAGGAAACCATACCTTTTACAATAGCATCCAAGAAACTGAAATATTTAGGAATAAATCTAACAAAGAATGTGAAAGATTTATTCAGGGAAAACTACAGTACTCTGAAAAAAGAGATCACAGAGGATTTCAATAAATGGAAAACCACCCCCTGCTGATGGTTAGAAAGAACCAACATTATGAAAATGGCCATACTACCAAAACTGTTGTACAGATTCAATGCAATTCCTATTAAACTACCATTAGCATACCTCACAGATCTAGAGAAAATATGCCTTAAATTCATCTGGAACCAGAAGAGACCCAGAATAGCAAATGCAATCCTGGGCAACAAGGACAAGTCAGTTGGAATCACAATCCCTGACCTGAAATTATACTACAAAGCTACTGGAATAAAATCAACCTGGTACTGGCTGAAAAATAGACCTGAGGATCAGTGGAACAGACTGGAAGATGTAGCCACCACAAAAAACACACTCAGCCACCTAATATTTGAAAAAGGGGCCAACGAATCTCACTGAAAAAAAGATGGCCTTTTTAATAAATGACTCTGGAAAAACTGGCTTGCCTCTTGCCCAAAACTGAAAATAGACCCAAGTCTATCACCATGCACCAAACTCAAGTCAAAATGGATCACAGATCTCAATATTAAAACAGAAATTCTAAATCTATTGGAAGAGAAAGTAGGTAAAAATCTTGAAGACATAGGAGTAGGCAGAGAGTTCATGAACTAAAATGAAATTGCAAGGGAAACACTTCAAAGAATCAATAACTGGGACCTCATCCTACTGAAAAGTTTTTGCACATCTAAAGAAATCACCAGTAAAGTAAAAAGAAAACCCACAAATTGGGAAAAAATCCTCGCTGGTCATCCCTCAGACAAAGGTCTTCTATGTAGAACATACAAAGAATTAATAAACATGTACCTGTCCAAATTCAAACACCCAATCCAGAAATGGGCATCTGAGATGAATACACACTTCTCAGAGAAAGAACTACAGATGGAAAATAAATACATGAGAAAATGTTCTACATCTTTAGTCATTCGAGAAATGCAAATGAACAGAACACTGAGATTTCATCTCACCCCAGTAACCCTGGCCAGTATGAAAAAATCATCCAATAACAAATGCTGGCGAGGCTGTAGAGAAATAGAGACTCTACTACACTGCTGGTGGGATTGCAGACTGGTGCAACCACTGTGGAGAGCCGTTTGGAGATTTCTCAGCAAACTAGGTCTAGAGGTTCCATTCAAACCAGCTATTCCCTTTCTGGGTATTTTCCCAGAAGATCTGAAAACATCATATCACCGTGATATTTGTGCACCCATGTTTATAACAGCGCAATTTGTAATAGCTAAATTGTGGAAGCAACCTAAATGTCCATCCACAGAGTACTTGATTGAAAAACTGTGGCATTTTTATATAATGGAATATTAGTCAGCTATAAAGAGTGACAGGTTTGGGGCCTTTGTATGCAGATTGTCAGAATTAGACACCATACTTAGTGAAATAAATCAGAGGTACATGTGCAAGCAATGTATTGTTTCACTGGAGTAAGAACCTGAGGGTGGGAATATAAACTAAGGCGTGAAGGAAATCTATTCAAAGTAAAGAACAGATGGGATGAGGGAAAGGAGAAAAGGAAGAAAGAGGCAAATAAGTATGTATGTATGTATGTATGTATGTATGTATGTACATATGTGCAGGATGGCTAATATGGCTCCACTATTGTCTTATTTCACTTTATGGTAAGGAATACTTGATGACTGGTTGTTTGATCAATATTGTATGTCTATATGTTTTTTCCTGAGCATACACTTTGAAGTTATCAATATGCAATGCAACAACTATTGTTGGTTTCCTGTTGCTTTGTCTATAATTCAATTTTGATTATACTGTTATTGTGCTACTTTGTGTCTCTTTGTTAATGCTTTCCTCTTTTTTGTTGATGTAGTTCTTTTTCTTTTACACTTTAAAAAAATTTTTAAAAGTTATATAAAAAAGGAAGGAAGGGATAATTATGTATGTATGTATGTATGTATATGCAGCATATCTAACATATTTGTACTACTGACTTAGATCACTTTATTGTAAGGAATAGTTAATGATTATTTGTTTGATCAATTTTGCATGTCTACATTTGTTTTCCTGAGTATACACTTCGAAATTATCAATATGTAATACAACAACCATTTTTAATTCCCTGTCACCTTGTCTGTAATTCAGTTTTGATTGTACTATTCCTGTGCTACTTTGTGTCTCTTTGTTAATATGTTTTTGTTCTTTTACTTTTAAAACAAAGGTGTCATAAAATGAAAAAAAAGAGAAAGCAAAAAGGTTCCAAGTACTGTAAACAAAAATGCATGAAAAAAAATCTTGACATTACACAATGACATAGGTTTCATAAAACTTCGTGTTGAACATGAGAATTCTGTGGTCATTCTCTAGAAAGTTAAACCCCATTAAATCACGCCTATTGTAATGACTGTTTCACAGTAATAATGTGAGATATTAATCAAACTGCAAGGCACTGACCAATGGGCTTTAAAGCAATTTCCCCTCATTTAACATTATCCAACTTTAAAACGCATTTATATTTACTTCCATTCATTTGAAAAACCTAGTGGTAGTTTCCTCTTACCTCTAATATATGCTGTTGATTTTTTCCATATACATAAAGCAACCATGTTTACAAGACAATAAACAGAAATAAATTGATGAGACAATTAAAAACAACTACGTATGTTAAAATTTAAAAGGATCCTGGAGGGCAATGAGATAACTCAAAGATAGGCAGTAAGCTAAAAGCAACCACTGTATAAAAGAAACCCTGGCTCAATATCAGTTAAAAGGGAACTGCCCTTTTAATATAAATTGGGAAAAACTGTTTCTCAAGTACTTGGTATGAGACACAGAAATCCTACTGTACCTTTCAAACAATGTCTGTTTCCTAGAAGCCCGAGTTCCCAAGCACTATATTTTTCTACTTCCTTTTTTTTTCCTCTTCTAGTAAGGATTATATCAATGTGGCATGGGAACTCATGTTTTGCTTATTCTGATCATGAAATCTTCAAGGATGGCATCACGTCTTGGGTACTTTGTTCACCTGTATTCGTTCAAAGAGCAGATGTGGTGGATTAACTAATGGTCAGCTTTAGTGGAAACACCAAGCTGAACTAAAGTGCAGTTCTGGGCATGGTAGAGCATCTGAGGATTATTGTCAACTGTATAAAAGGAGAACTAGAGGTGACAATGCACATTGTTGATTTTCCTGGAGAAGCTTGCCATGTCTAATTTTCCCAATACAAACTTGGCTGTTCTGGTCAGAGGAAGAGCTGTGGTCCTAGCCACTATTCTCTTTCAGGGAAATCCAGTCTTCACTTTGCATAAGGCTTCCTGGATCTAGTGCAGATCTCTCAGTCTTATGGCACAGATCCTTCACCTGACTCACCGGCTGGGATTTTCTAGGTTCCCATTACAGGCCTTTGGGACTTTCCTGTGTAGATTTTTGATATGGACTTGCATGAGATTTTTGCCTTGGGTCCCAAGCCTTCAGCTGGACATGTGGGAAATTTCCATGGGATCTAGACCCTCGGTTGGATTCTTTGGTTCTCTAGCATGAGGATAGATATCTTGTATTATTCTGCATTTGAATTTGTAGGTAAATATTATAAAATAAACCTATAGATTGTGCCCCACATTAAATCTATTCCCTTGTAAATCCTGACTACAACAGCAGAGACTCTACATCTAAATAGATTCTTAAGTTCAACAGTCCTATGCATTTTAAAGATGTTTATCAAAAATTCAAAACTCTTTTCTGGGTCATTAACCCTGCATTGGCCCCATTGTTTGGCTTGAATAGCTATACAAATCCCACCATTATAACACAGGGCTGGCACACATTGCTACTTTTAAAGTGTCATCTTTCAGATAGCTGGTGGCTTTTCAGATATTGAGAAACTTATTGCCTGGGAAGTCTCACAGGTGTTCTTATACTGAACATGAACATTTGAACCTCTGGATTAACATGATTTTATGGAGTTTTCTGGATGGAATGAAGAGCAGATCATTTTCACAGAGAAGCTCAGGCCGCTTACAGAAGCTTCATGAGAGCTCTGATTGTCTCACAGGCTACTTTCCAGAGTGGACAAACTTTGACATATGCCATTTAATCACAGGATTTCTTTTTAATTTTAAATAGAAAAGATAAACATAGCAGTAAAACTGAGTTTCAAAACAGGTTAGTAGGACAGTTACAATAGTTGATACACTGCATATTGTCTTTCTACTACTTATGCAGAGTACATGATATAGGCATGATATCTTGTCCAAACAATATTAGCAAAAACTTTCTTTTTAATGAAGAAAATCTAGATGTATAACTCTCTTAACTATCCTGTGTATGCACATATTTTTCTTTTGCCTTTTCTCCCATTCCTCTTCCCCCCATTGCAATTTGTCTTTTCCATTTAATATTTTCTTCCCAATTCACAGTATATCAAGACAGTGGTGCTGGTGAAAGGAGGGCAAGGCCACACTCCTTCCTTCCTCCATTGTCTGCAGGATAGCAGTGCCAGCAAAAGGAGATATCCAGAGGAACAGACACCTCCTAGGAAAGCCTTGACATCAGTGATAAGGCTATCTAACATTAGAAATCTAAACACATCAACAAAGAAAACAAAATAAAAGAGAAAATAGAAAACTAGACAAAGAAACAAAATGTAATCCCAAATACCCAGCACACCCAGGACAAGTCCAGAACACAAAGAGATGGAGGAAATTGGAAGTCAGCATATGGAACTCTCTGAAATGATAGCAGCAACCGTGAAAAAACAAATGAAAGGGGCCATAGAAAAAATAATCTCTAAGGTGCAAAAAAAAAAAAGGCTATCAAAATAAAAGACTTCAAAGCAGATGCAGATAAATAAATAGAAGAGCTCAGGAAAATGGTGGAAATCATGAATGCCAAACATAGATAAGAAATGAAATCAATGAAACAGATCAAAAGAGAAATTCAGGAGATTAGAAACTCTGTTAAGAATATATGCAGTAGATTGAATGAAAGTGATGATAAAATATCAGATATAGAAGCAGGAATGTAACCAGTGACTAGAGAAAGAAAGATATCTCAAAAATAGCAAAAGACCACAAAATATCAATGCAACAGCTACAGATGAAGCAAAGAAGAACATAACACTGATTGAAATCAGTGATAAAGCTGAAGATAGTTCAAAAACTTTTAAAAACTTCACAGAAGTAATGTCAGAAAACTTCCCAAACATTGCTAAAGAATTTGACATACAAATAAATGAAGCATATAGAACTCCAAATAGCCATGACCAAAATAAATCTATACCAGGGTATATAATAACCAAGATTCCAGAAATTCAGAAGAAGAACAAAATATTAAAAGCAGCTAGAGGAAAAAAACACATCACCAATAAAGGAAAGCCCATCAGAATCACAGCAGACTTCTCCATACAAACCATAAAAGCAAGAAGAGATTGGAGTGAAGTATTTCAAACTGTAAAGGATTTTTGGATATGGGAGAGTGGTCTAGCCAATCCAGAGGTTTGCAACTAAATTTTGATTCTCTTTGCAATGGCTAAAGGTTTGATGATTTACCCTGGGCTTCAATTGGAAAGGTGAGCTGCTTTGTCCTAAAGAAAATGACAGTGAACATCCATACATATTTATTCTTAGACATCCAACTGGATCATATTTCCCAGCTGTACTTGTACGCAGATTTGGCCACTGACTTTTATGAAATAGAATATGAACAGAAGAGATACATGCCATCTCTGTGCTTGGGCCATAAACCTACTCCACACATGATAGTCTGTGCCCTGTCCCCATTGCTGCATGGATTTGGAAGCTAAACTCAGAAGATGATTGAACTACAAGATAGGACTCCATTCATCTACAACATTCCCACAAATAAAACTGCCTGCTATTGAGGAGTGCTACTCAGGAGAAACACATTTTTATTGTGTTAGGGAACTGAGATCTGGAAGTTTCTCTTCAAGCATGTATATCACAACACTAAAGTTATCATTATTTGCAGATAACCAAAAGCAAAGGTATCACCCATTACAGAATGGTCACAGTCACAATCTTCCCAAGATTAAAACTACCTGAAATTCACATCATTAGTCAATACCGTAAGAACACAAAGCATTTCTTGTGCCATTATCAAAGGAGTAAATTGAATTCTAAATTCAACATGGGTCATTTGTTCACCACATGATATATCCCATCAGGTCCACGCACCCGAGAAAATAAATGCTATAGTAACTTCTGCAAATTAATCAGAATGTGTAAATATGTGCAAATATAAGAACAGATTTATTGTAAAATGAATGCATATATGAACATATGTAATATCACATATATATATATATGTATATATATATATACTCTCTTCACATACATGTTAACTATAATTTTTTCATTATTTGCTTTACATGCTATGAAACTTCCATTAACTCATTCTAAAAGTTATTAATTGGACAATTAGGGACTGAAAACTAGCTTATTGAAAATGACATTCATAGACCCTTGATGGCAGGTTAGAGGCAAACAGCACTCACAGGCAACTCTGAGATAATGACCCAGGTCATCAGATATGATAAGGTTACATGGGGAGATACAAGCGCCAGTCATGGGAATAAAACTTGACTAAGTTGGCAACCAGTGAGACTCAGAAATAGCAGGAGTTAGAAAAAGAAGTGAGGCCACTGCTCAGCTCCAGTGCTGGGCACTGCAAAGCTTTGGAGAGTGTGCCATTCTGGGAGACTAATAAAACCCTTCTGGGGAAGAGGCTGTTGGCAATGTCACCACTTGGCACCCTACAGTAAGTCTCTGAAGCAATTATGTAGTCCTCTTTTGTGAATATCTTTAGCAGGTATGATTTTAAAACATGAGAAGTGCTGCTGCCAAGTACCACTCAATGGAAAGACAAGGTTGTAAAAACATTATGGTGCATCCTCATTCTCCAGATCTGGTGCCTTGCAACTTCTGGCTTTTGCTTAATGTCAAAATGACTATGAAAGGTAAATGTTTGGAATCAATTCAGGATATGGGAGCAACTATCACAGTTCAACTAATGTATACATGAAAGAGGACTTCCAGTATTACTTTATAAAGTGGCAAGAATGAGGGGATAAGTGTGTTCAAAGTGTGAGGGGAATATTTTGTGGGATGTTAATGGCAATGTGTCTTTTACTGCAATGAAGTTTTAAAAGTTAGGTATTCATCATATTTTTGTCACACCATCTGTATACAAATATATATGTACATATATATGCATGCTTTAAAAACAAATTAACATTGTTTATTAAAACATCACATTGCAATACAATAAAATTCTCATGCTCTAATCATGAAACTATTTTTCAAATCTTATTTCTGGAAACTACCCATCTGATATGGGAAAATAATTCATCTTAGTATGAGCTATCTGTAGATACTAAGCCCAGTTGAAAAAAACTTTTTAAAAGAATTATACTATTTTAGTAGCCACCATAATTGTTATCCAAATTACTTCAGCTAAATTATCTTTGACTCATGGTACTTCACACATGGAAATAATCACCAAGGATAATTCTGGAGAATCCATTAGGACTCTAAATCATGTTACCAAAAATGCTCCAGGAAGTGGTAAATTTTGCCATTTGGCTCACATATAAAGACAGACTGTCAAAACACAGGTTTTTAGCCCTAGTTACATCAAGAAGAGAAAAAAAACTCAACTTCAATTATTTAATCAAAGAAATAATTCAGATTTCTTCCAAATCAAAGGAGAAAAGTTATGCTGGTAGCACATAACATTTTGCAGCATGGTTTAAGTTTTGAGCTTTGTTTCTCTACTACTTTCCAAATTGAATACTGGGTCTCCAGAGAAACAGAGAGAGATTTAAGTAATGCTTCTTTTCCATATTAAGAAAATAAAAATCTATATAGATATAGTACAGTAAATAGTGTTGCTTCCCTGGAGTGACCTGGTAAAAGTGCATTGTTATAAACACAAATGACTTAACAGAAAAAAGATCTTACAACCATTATATTTTTAAATCCAATTCCAAAATTCTTCTTTTATTTTAAAGAGAAAAGAACAAAAGCAAAATAACAAGATAAAACAAAAATAAGACAACACAAAAACAATAAAAATGATACAGAATTTTAAAACAAGGTGATAGGAAAGTAATAATATATTACATATTGTATTATTGTATTACATATTGTTATCTTCAAATTGGTTACTCAGATAACCAGATATAGGCATGTAAGATTGATCAAATAATTAAACGTTAACTGTTCCTTTCAATAAACCAATAGAAATTAGTAGTACAATTATCTTAGCTATCTTGCGTAAATACCTATTTTCCCTTCTTTCTTTCTTTTCTGCTTTTCCTCATCCCAGTTGTTCTTTCCTTTTGAGCAGTTTATTTCCCTCTCACAATATCTATTGTACCTTTCAGATTTTATTTACTCTTTCAGGTTCTCACACTAGGGAGACAATATGATGTTTACACATGCAGGTCTGATTTATTTCACTTATGAGTACGGTCTATAGTAGCCAAAATGCTTATATATAAACTACCTTTTATAGTTTTAACTAATGTTTATATAATTTTGGGAATGTTTTAGCTTGAATGTTTAATAAACACATTTCTAATATTATCTACATGTTTATTACTATAATGTTTGTGCATCATTCTCTTTGTTGATGTACCATCAATTATTTTGTCTTTCCAAAACTAGTGGATACTTTTATCCAACTTGTACATAGTTATTCTTTGTTTTGAGGTTTTCCATTTGAATATGTTTCCTATATTATATATACCTTATGACGTTTGTATTGGTTTTTCAGGCTACTCTCACAAGGTAAAATCAGTGTAAAGTGCAAGTATTAATGCCCACTGTTTTTTTTTTTTTTTTTTTTTTTTTTTTTGCGGTACTGGGGATCGAATTCTGGACCCTGCGCTTGCTAGGCAAGCGCTTATTCCACTGAGCTATATCCCCAGCCCAATGCCCACTGTATTTAATTAACCACAGTGACTCACCAACAGTCATAAGGTGCACTGTTGGTTTCTATACCACTTAGAAAGCTTAAAATACTGCCAATTTGACAGTGACTCAGTGTGTTAAAATGTCAGTTATCATGAGATATCCTAATTCCAAAGAAATTAAAATATTAAAAAATGTGCATCTCATGATAATTTAAATGCAGAACTTTTTCAATGCTTTACTAACATTGATCATATCAATATTTTTTTCGTTTTCTAGTTTAAGCTTAATGTATATATGATTTTCCTGAATTATTTCAATTTGCATTATAACTACTGACATTTTTTAAGTGGGATGACTTTTTCATATGTAAATTCCCTATTCACATCCACCCATTTAATAAGAATTACATTAAATTACATTAAGAATTACTATATATAGTAGTTTACATGTATATAGTAATATATATATTACTATATATATGTATATATTAATATATAATATATGTAAAAAGAATTTGGTAAATGTATTGGGCACATATTTCTTCTACCCTGTCCTGTTTCTTCCATTCTGTGTTTGCTGTATTACATTTTATTTTATTTTATTTTATTTTATTTTATTTTTTATTTTAAAAGTATAAAAAACAAAAAGATATTAACAGACACAAAGTAGCATAAGAATAGTACAATCGAATCTGAGTTACAGATAAGGTGACAGAGAATCAACAATGGTTGCTGCATTACATATTGATAATTTCTAATTGTATATTCAGGAAAATAGGTATAGACATGCAAAATTGATCAGACAATTAATCATCTACTATTCCTTACAGTAAAGTGACCTATGTCAGTAGTACAACTTCTTTTTATAGTGTGAAAGCAAAAAGAACTACATCATCTACAACAGAAAGTATTACATTTTAAATTGCAATATTTTAGTTGATCTGGAATCAAACTCTATATTTCTTCAATAATCAGAAATCCATTTCTTCTCTGAGTACCATGGAAATATACAACAGTTGCTACTATTTCTTTCTTTTCTATTAAGATTTTACTGCAATTGCAATTTATGGTTTGAGATTTGTCTTTAGTTTTTATTACGTAAACCTCAGTATTGGCTTCCAGTTTTCCCAACCCAGATGTGTTGAATTTGTGTTCTTTTTCCTATGTTTCAGTTGCTTCTAGTTTTTACATATGTAATTCTTGTAAGTTGTATATGTATATAAATAATATGATTTATACCCAGTTTATTAAACATCACACAATCTAATATAATATTGATAGCTATTTGTGATAAAGCAAATTAATGCATTTCACAGATATAAAGAAACTTAAATGATTCAGAAAAATGAAATAAAATGCCCAAAGTTACATCAATGCATGACAGAGTCATGACAAGAACTGCAAATCTTTTCCCAGTTAATAATCTTTCCCTTGCCTGGGAAAATCATAATTTGAATATCTTTCACCTTGGGAAGTTTTGTTCTGCTCTGCCACGCAATGGTTTTACATATAACTTAATATAGGTCAGTTCTAACAATTGTCTGTTTAGCATATATTTTGAAGTTTGAACACATTTATTAAATCTGATGGGACCATCCATCATCATTACATTTTTGTCTTTTAAAATGTTTAGTAGTATTTTTAGGCATGTGTTCTTCCAGGTGGAAATTGTTGCCATTTATTTTAAAACTTAGGAATTATCCTGCAAAATTAATAGGTTATACTGTCCATAAAATAGCTTAGAGTATTTTCATATCTCTTTTAATTAATGGTATACTACTCATTTGTAAATGTTTTTCTTTATTCTTTCATAGCATTTTACCCCATCATGTAATAACACTATATGTACTGAGTTACATATGAAAATCACTTCAAAGTTATTGTGAATAGATTCTTTACTCATTGTATCTTCAGGATGGCTTTCATTAATATATCACTATGAAATGGATATTTGTGAATTCACTTTATAGCTCATAAATTCCCTACACCAGAATACACCTACTCATAGTTTGCCAATGATTAGCAAAAGATATCCAACGTGAGCCTCAGCAAACATCACATTTGTGTCTGGTATGCCCCAAATCCTGGGCTATAACTTTCTAATCCCCTGTTCATTGTGGGATGTGAATTAAAATTAGTTGGGCATCGGGTTAATAATATCCCTTAATTATTGTGGGCCGATCAGGACTGTAATCTCCTGAACAGTTGTATGGCAAAGGCTAAATAAAAAGAGGTGAATAGAATTATTTCAGGGCTCCAGGAGGATCAACGTCCTCTCACAGAATTCTGGATTCTCTCAAGGATAAGACCAACTGCTTCTCTGGGTGGCCTGTGTTTATTTGATTATCAGAAGAAGGGAGGGGAGTACTCAAGAAGGTGGAATTACTCAAGGACTTCTCCATGTAAGGCATTAAATTAATCCTTAATAAAGATTAAATTAATCCACCCAGGAGTGAGATGCCTGAGGCTGTAATCTTTATCTAGTTGAGATCTTATGCAGGTGTCCTTGGCTGTGATTTTTGTCTTATCTTTTGAGGCTTTCTGGCTTCATCTGCCATTACAGGTTTTAGTAGGGATTAATAACTCACAGAGTTTCACTTACTATGAGTACTGTCACCCAGTTCCAGATAAGCAGCCAAGGCTTTGGACAGATTCACAAGTAGACATAAAAAGCTAATTGGTTTATTTAAATCCTGCTTGGGGTTGCTTCATAATGATCTCCATCAGTTGGGAGTGGTAAGAGTTAACCTAGGAAATCCACTAGTTTGGGGTCTCTAATTTTAATATTTTGTTGGCCATCTAGAAAAGAGGCCTAAGTGATAGACTTCCATTTTCCAATTAGCTCATTAATTCATCAACTGAAGCATCACTTACAATAGACAACCCAAACAGATCAAGTATACCCTGAGAAAAGAACTCCTCATATATGTACTGAAAATTTTTGTCTTTTAGCAAGAATATTCTAGTATACAAAAGCCGGATGTGGTGGTGTGTGCCTATAATCCCAGAACTCAGGAAGCTGAGGCAGGAGGATTGTTGTGAGTTTGAGGCCAGCCTGGGCTACAAAGTGAGTTCAAAACCAGCGTGAAGTGCATAGTGAGACACTTCCTCAAAAAGGTAAACAAAAACTTCTACTAGTATAAAGACGTCTGACTGAGATCAAAAGCAATTCAAAAATCCCCCAAAGTGAAGGGAGCCAAGATAAACATCCACTGTTAGCCCTTTTCTTTCCTTCTGTGCATCTAGAATACTTAAATATAATTTTTAGCACACATGGTATATTCAAAACATTGTCCACTTTATCATCTCAGTAAACATGAAGCTGAATGAGAGCAATGACTTCATCCACTTTGTTTACTGGTGCATCTCCACTAGTATTGACAACAGACTTCAAAAATTAACATATTCATTAATATATTAATTATATTCCAATATATTAATGAATTATAATTCATTAAACATTAATATATTCTTTAATATATTAATTCATTTGTTGAATATTAATGAGCTCAGCCATTCTTTATGGTTTATCAATATAGTTTCTCATGCACTAAGATGTAAAGTATCACATAATTATCTCAGTAGAAACCAAAATACTATCCAACAAAGTATCTATCATTAAACTAAAAATCAAATATGTACAAATCATACGTAAAATTAACAAATGACAAAAAAGCTACTGTTTTTTAAAGACTTTAGGCCATTTAAAACAAAAATCATCA
The DNA here is from genome assembly GCA_004027595.1 of Dinomys branickii. Classification (NCBI taxonomy): domain Eukaryota; kingdom Metazoa; phylum Chordata; class Mammalia; order Rodentia; family Dinomyidae; genus Dinomys; species Dinomys branickii. The sequence continues at coordinate 46,323 of PVLD010009799.1, read as the reverse complement.
GATAGACATTCTAGCAACGGCCCTTTGCAAAAAAAGAAAAAATAAAGTATATTTACAAAATAAACATTTCTCAAAGGAAGCCAATTATTTGCTTAGGTTGTCCTAAGATATAGTTGACAATATATACACATCATTGGCTCAATTAATTTAAAATATAAATAAAATCTCAAATTAAAGAAATATGAAAATAGTATAACCCTGCTATCATTTTCATAACCAATATCCATAGAAAATATTAAATTTCTCAAAGATGTATCCCTAAAGCATTCAGCACCTCCAGATTATATGCATATAGCTCCTACCAAATTATTATGTAAAACATAATTTCCATGTTATAGAGTCTATTTTCCAACTAAGCTTTCTTTGTGTACAGCCTTGTTTCAGGGATCTGATTGGGAGAATTTCAACTGAGACCATAGAAATTTTTGAAACTCCCTTAGTTTCGTGACAGTCACCTCTGCCCCATGCTATAGTTCACCTTAGACCCTTAGACAATAGACAGAGATCCCCTAATGTTGGCACAAACAGATAAATTGTAAAATCCCCTTCTTCTAAACACATTTGCTAATTTGACCATTTCTAAAAGAATCATTGACCACTGGTTCTGTGGCCACTGCACATTAGATTAATCATTAACAAGAGTCAAGAAAATTGCACATTTTTCTAACTATTCACAACAAGCTGAAGACCTGTATATATAATGTCATTTTTACCATTGCATTGGTTATACCTGTCCACTGTCTGAATCCATCATTACATAATATTTTTAAGGTTACAAACCATTTTTATTCAGTCCCTGACACAATGAAGCTTTCAAAAATGGTTCATAAATTAATAGCCAACTTTCCTCTAAACATTTGCAAACAGGATGTCCAACAAGTGTTTCTTTTTTTTTTTTTAAACAGAAAAATTTAATAAAGCCAAAATCTGGTTCTCTGAGAAAATCATTACTGTTGATAAATCTCTAACCAGATTGACAAAGACAGAAAGTTCAGATTATCAACATCAGGAATATTTTTTGTTTGTTTGTTTGTTTTGTTTTTTTTTAATTTTATTTTAAAGACAAAAGAATGGAGACATATGAACCAGAAAAGCCATAAACAATATAGAAAATACAAAGTTATACAGAATATAGTAGCGAATTAGAACTAGATGTTGTATTACATAGTTATCTTCACATTAGTTAACACAAAAACATTAAAGGAAATACCAAATTATAAGATAGTAGGGAATTTTAACAAGTGTTTCAAGCTTGGTATATTAAAAGCTTAGTTTGTCATCTCCCCAATTTTCCTCTTTTGTTTTATTTCATTGTTTTTCTCTCAATGACATATGCTGAGATTTTTTAATTTCTTATTTTATATCGCTATGCATGTTCAGAGAGAAATAAATTAACTCCCTGTTTTGGTTGAAACACATGAATTCTGACATTACATTTCATTTTTGTGCCTATTATTATAATGAGCTTCCTTCCTTACCCAGGAATTATTTGCAGAATATTCTATTTCTACATGGATAGCTTATTTTACAACTTTTAATACACTTACCAGTCTTAAAAAAGAGATTACCATAGTGTCTTTGTGTGTATCTCTGTGATTTTCTATGTAAAATTTATGTATATTTAAAAATAATTTATTCTGTCCCTAAGATTATAAAATAGTGTGATCTCTAGTTCAAGTATTTGTTTTCTTAGTTTATCCTGTTATGAGAGCAAATATAGAGAACAATTGTGAGGAAGAGTTCTTGGGAACTGGGATTAAACTGAAGGATATTCCGTGCTGCGGTGGTTTTGTGGGTGTAATGTCAGGTTAGAGGAAAGCAGCTAAAAAGTGTATGAAAATCAAAGAGGAAAGTAAAATGTGAGCAGAATCGCATTCTCCAATGACAATCAGAATTCTGTCCCTATAGCAATTGGATGTTTTAATTTGGTTTTCACATTTTGTGGTACTATAATTATCACACACAATTTCAATATTTTTGCTTTGGCTGCTAAATTTATCTTTTGCCATGATAACCAGTTTGCTTGTAAAATGTGCTTTGTGTAAAAACAAAGTGACAACTCATAGCCTCATATTCTGCTGTTATATATAGACCTTAGGTTTTCCAATTATTTTTGTGTATAAATGCACATTATTCTTTTTTCTTGTTTTTGTGTTTTAATATAATTGTAAACCTTTCTTATTCACATTTAATATTATGATTTATTTTATATCATTTTCCATCCTTCTGTGTCCATTTTTTATGTCGTTATTGACTTGCTTTTTGTATTAATGTTTCTGTAAATGACTTCAAAATCTTTACCCTGAGCCAGAAAGTAAGTTGATCTACTTATCTTACATCTTTATATGACACTAAAATTTGTCTGAAGCTTTATGTTTCATAAAATGTTTTATGAAGCATTATTGTGTGGGTGTAACTTTAATTATTTCCAATATTTCCTAATAGAAATATCAGTTGCATTTTCCATAATTACCCTGTCTTAATATTGCATCCGAGCAACCAGAAAATATTATTAATGTGAATAAGCCTCATCCAATCAATTGAAGACCTGACTAGAACAAAATGTCTAAGTGGAACAGCTTCAAGCTGGGAAGCTGGTACTTTCCTGCCTTCAAATTCAAAAGTGAAACATGAACTCTTTCTGGTTTTCAAACCTCCTCACATTTGGACAAAACTACACCGTTGACTCTCTTGGGTCTTCAGATTATCAATTTCTGATCTTGGCACATGCAATACTCCATAATTTCATGATCACTTTTTCTGTTTCTCCAGAGAGCCCTAATATAATCACAAACAAAATGTCCGATTTAGTTCCAGCCAATTATACTGTTGAGAACGTTGTCTGCTATAATGCTAGAACATCAGAAGATGCTCAACTCGCGTCTGTTCTATGTCAGCAGTAATAACAACAGTGTCAATACTAAAAGTTTCTTCCTTAATCTTAACTATTTCCTACTGTTTTGTATTCAGTAGAAAGGAAGCTCCAAGTTCTATGGAAAATTCCATCCTATTGCTGAAAAACAGCTTTAAATGTTCTTCAGGAGTTGTTTTATTTATTCTCTGGAATTTCCCTTGCTTCATTCTCTCCTCACAGAACACCATTCTGATGTCCTTCCCACCCTTTATGCTTTATAAATCAAGAATTGTACAGTGAACAATCAACCACGTGATAGGCCACCTCCCAGTGTCTTACTTGTTGCTGTCCAAAAATCATCTCCTGTTTTTTACTTATATCTAGATGTATGTTCCCTGATCTGCTTCTCTGGGCCCACCCTTTTCTTTTCTTAGTTATCCTTTCCTCCAACTACTCCAATGTTACAGTTTGACTTTGATCTTGATATTTGTGCTTTTATATGTGCCAACTGAGCATAATAGCTCTCCATTTAATGTGTAATTAGCCAGTGAAACTGGTCAGTTAGAACAGAACTGGTTAATAAATAGTTACCTTGTGTAAGGATTCTCCTCACCCTTATCCTCTGCTCATCTTATTTTCAGTTGTTCTTTTAAGGAATACTCTTCACTCGACTTCATTCTTAAACTTGCCATTAAAGGATCACACTTAAAGTGTCTAGGGCTGAGAATTGTGGTGCAATGCTAAGTTTGTGTCTGAGTTATATGCTTCAGAAAGATGGGTACCAGTTCATAACCATGTAGTGAGTACAATATTCTCCATTTCTATGAGCTTTCCCTCAGTCCACTGAGATTATTATCACTTCCCTTTCATTTGCCAAATCTGTCTCTCTTACAGAGGAAAATTAGACTCAACAGTTCTTGCCTGTTCTGAAACCATACCAGTGTGTGCAAGAATGCTCCATCTCTCCAGGTATATACAATTTGATCTTATAGTGAAGCATTCTCTTATTTGCCGTATTTTTAAAAGCTAATTGATTGATTTGTGATTTTCCTTTAAGTACTTATACCCAGCATTGGAATATTTTCACATTTGTATTTGTATCTTTTTTAAATTTTCAAAATTACACTAAACTTTGAAACTACATTTTATAGGATGAAAAGAAAGTATTTCTCTTTAATTTGACTCCAGATTTCCCATATTGTTAAACAGCCGAGCTTAATAGAGCTAGGGAGAAGACTGTTGTTGCTGATATAAACAGCTAGTTCTGCACTGTAATTCCGAAGATATTTCTCTTCACCAGGCAGCTATTTCAGGCAATGTTTCCTTAATGGAAGAATTCATAAAAATTGTGTGTTCATCATGCATGTTATCTTAAAACTGCAGCACCCTTTCAGTGACAATGGACTTTTGGATTTTGTTTCTTCCTTGTTAATTTTGAAGAAGTAATACATGCACTGAGTAAAAATAAAATAATCTGAAGGCTATAGAATAATAACCAAAAATTCTTCTTACCTTCTACTACACACATACATCAATCAGCCCTACTCTCCAGAAACAAACTATGTGTAATAGATTTATTTTTTTCTAGAAATTCTCTTCCCAGCACTCTAGAGAAATTATCTCATTTTCACGCTGTACTCCTTCCAATTTTGGGTAGTATTAATTTTATTTTACTTGACAGGGTATAACCTATTACATACAAACAATTTCCCCTTTTTTTAGCTCTCCATTGTCTTATATTCCAGATGACTAAAGATGAATCTGCTTCTATATTCCTGCTTCTATATTCATGGCCCTACCCTAAAAAGACTTTAAGTTCTTTCATCTACCGTGTCCTGAAATTTTATGTGCCTGGTTTTTTCTTTGACCATTCATTTATTCAATAGTCACTAGATTCCTTCAATACAGTGAAAATTTCCTCTTTTCACCTTTAGGAAATGTACTCCCAATATATCTTTACTCCTCTTTATTTTCTATTCTCTTTCCAGAACTCCTATTACCCAAACAGGTCACTGTGTTTAGTTGCTCATCTTTTCTCACATTTTCTATAAATTATCTCTTTATTATAAGAGTTCTCCAAAAATTTCTATTTGAAACTATCCATTGGCAATCATATTTTTAATCCGCAAGAGCTTTCTCATTCTTCAAGTTGTATTTCCTTTTCCATATTTTTCTGCTTTTGTGTTGTAGTCAATATCATTTCATCACTCTGAGAATATTGACTGCATATTTCTTTGTTTTATTCTATTTCCAGAACTCTATTTCTCCTAGCATCAATTGATCTCTATTGTCTCTTGTATCTGTTGCTGCTTTTATCAAATATATGATGGTCTTTGGTTATACTTTCATCAGTAAAATCAATTGCTTGTCTCCATGTTCACTTTATCCTACTGACCAAGTACTGTAACAAGCAGTTGTTGAATTAATGAGAATCAGTACAATCATTCTTTGGATGTTATTTCACATAATCAGCTCCTGCATAAACCTCAGCCCCCTTTCAAGTGCCTTTCCAGTTTCTGTTGTTCCTGCCAAATTTGAACCTTGAACTTTGCATGAATTACCTTGGAAAATAAACACTCTCAGCTGTGGAGTCCTCCTGCATTGCCAGCCTGTTATTTCCCACTTTGTTTTGTCCATCAAAAGATGTACACATCTTCTTTCTTGGATGCTGTACATATCTTGTAGAAATTTGTGACTAGGGCTGGAGGTACAGCTCAGTGGGCTAAGTGCTTGCCGCTGAGCACTAGGGCCCTGAGTTCGATCCCCGGTCCCGGAAAAAAAAAAGAAAAAAAAAAAAAAGAAATTTGTGACTCTCTTCTGATTTGGGGCTTATTCTTTTACTATCACTTTAGGGTCATCTCAAATAGGAGGGGTGAAAAACACATAAGTATGATTTGGTTTTTTGAACCAGAAGCCAGGATGGAATCTTCAGTTGCTCTAGTAACAAAGCAACAGAATCGATCTACCTCAGTGATAATCAATGTACAGGCAAAGAGAAATCAGACAAGAGTATCAGCATCATCTGGACATAAATTAAAAATACAAGTTTTCGAGGACCACAAATCCAGAAACTCTGTGAGATGGGGCTCAATATTCCATGTTTAACAACACCTCCAGGAGATCTGCTACATGTCTACATTTCAGAATCTGTGAACTATTCATTTGTCTCCCTGTGACTTAACAGCATGTATATGCAGTTCCATTGGCCTGGATTTTGGGGTCCAGCCTAATTCCCAACACTTTCCTTACTTGTCATTTTTTTGCTAAGGTCCATTGATTCCCACATAAAGGCCAAGGCCTAAGTGTTAAATATTAAAGCATCACAGATTCAACTGTGATAATTGAATCATGCTTGGAGCCTCTTGATTCCCCTGTTTGTCCCCCTATTAATATTCCCTGTCTGATAACTGGACACTTGTCTTCATTCCTATGTTGATAATCATACTAATATCCCAGGACCTCCAGAGGGCTTTCCTACTAGCTCTCACTTCACTGGTTTTGTTTATTTCTGACACAAATTTTAGCATATTGGCTGGAAACGTGTACTCTGCTTACTTTATCATCCTTTCCAAATTCTTCCTATTGAAATATTTTGCTCCCTTGTCAGAAAACTGTGGTTAGTGTTTTCCTGCTACACTGTATTGTGTCATCTATTGACACTTGTCCTTGGGTTTGAAAACTCAGGCCTGGTGGAGATCCAATATGTAAGCACAAAAGAGAAATCAACCAGTAACCTTGGAAGCACTTACTCTGCACCCTAATCAAAGAAGCTGACTGGTCACCCGCAAAATCGATTGGCAACTGACACAGGCAATTACGTGTGACATGCCATTTTTAGAGCGCCATTTGTGAGTACATTGCTAGTGGATGTAAGGAAGAAAAGTGCATTTGCCAGGTGACCTGCAGGGAAGCCTGCTGGGGAAGAATAAATAAGGAGCACTGACCTTTCAGTCCCAGGAAATGACACTTTGGCCTCCCTCCTGAGAGTTTCGCCTACTAGCTATGGTAGAAGCCATCCTGTTCTATCTATAGCTACCTCAGCAGGGATCCAAAGAATGTATGGCAAATAGTTATAAACAATTATCTTGCCATGAGTGAGAACGCATTTGGAAGAAGAAAGGAAGCCCCTTGACAACTTTCAGACTTCCTGCATCTTCCCAAATCATAAACAGCATGTTTATTCCATTTGACATGCCGCTCCTTCCCAGACCCCCCAAATTGTATAGGTGCCTTGTTGTCTAATTCATACTTTATTCCTCACTATGTCAACAGAAATAAAACCAAAATAAATGGAATTTCTGATTCTAGGGCATATAGTTTAATGGATAAAGGGCCCTTTGGTGTCATAAGGGAAAGAGCAGAGCCATTAATAGATAAAGTATGATAAACAGGGACCCCATCTCTAGGCCATTTAAGAGTATAATGCATATTGTGGTTTAAAATATTTCTTGATACATACTTTGTATATTTTATTAACTGAAAATGATAGATTGGAAATTGAAATAATGTTATTGCAAACAAAATTTCCAAGTGGAATTATATTTTTTCAAGAATTCACACAATCAAGTTGACATCAGTAACTTACTAAGGTTCCAGAATAAAATAATATGAAAGGGAAAGATAGTGTATCATTCCATTTACTGAATTTTTGCCAATGTGATATGACCAGCAAATTCTGATATGTGGACTTACGCACAGATTTCACTTGTTACTTTAAAATAAAAGCAATTTAACTGTTTATTCTGGGGAGGTTTGTGTTCAATACTGGGTATTTGTAAAAATGAATGTATTTTATCTTGAAATAAATCATGGAACTATTATTAATAAAAATATAAACACATTAAAGAAAAACCAAGGAAGTTTCAGCCCTGATCCTCACAATGTAATAACTTAGGAACTTGTCTCAAAATAAAAAATACAAAAAAGCCTGCACATATCTCAATGCAAAGGCCCTAGGTTCAGTCTCCATTACTGCGAAAAAAAATGGAGCTGTAGCAGCCATCTTTCACAAAAGAAATAAGGTAAACACCAAGAAATAAGGTAACAAGAATGATAGGGAGAATGAAACCAGCTGAACTACCATCCCAAGCTACTTTATATGAGAAGAAAATAAACCTTTATTTTATTTACATACTACTTTTTGGTTTTTTATGCTTTCATGTCTATTCTTCACACTCATCCATAAATTACATACACTATTATACTATAGAATCTGTATTTCTATGTTCATTCTTTCTAAAGTGATAGTATTCAGATATTGTCGTATGAATAGAGAAATCAAAATATATATTGTACAGGTACAAATTCCCTACGATGAAATGATCTAAAATGTACCAATAAACTTAATTATTTAAAAAAGGGATACAACTCACTACAGAAGTTCCTATTTTGTAAAACTAAAAATGTGCCAAATTGTATCACAATATCAAAGATTGCTTCATGTCAAATTCCCTGTCCCATTATCTTAATTAACATCCATAAGGTTAGTTTTTCTTTCCTTTTTTTTTTTTTTTTTGATATTCTGTGCAAAGCCAGAACATATCCTATTGGCTTCTACAAGAATTGATGCTGCGAAGAGAGCTAGAGAAGACTATGAATCCTTATTGGGCCCTGCAGTACAGATCTGTGTGTACTGAGGAAAAAACAGCTGAAAACTCTGAGGCCTGATTTGCACAAGGGCAAACTTACATTTCAGAATCTCATTTAGTTCAAGCATCCAGTCTTCATTCAGCAGTAATAATATCTATTAGCAGCAAGTCGAACTTCTTCTCTAAATATTTATGCCAGATTCCAATGGGAAGCCATTCATCATACAGGCTTAGAAATAATTTAAATGCATGAGAAAACTAAGCCAGATTCCCACTCAGTTTTAGATATAAGACCATTCTTACTGTGCTTAGTTCGCATCTGTGAGGATAGAATACAAACTATCCCACTTTTCTACATCCAAGGAGACAATAGATACATAGGGTTTTTTAATTTATATTATGTAAAAGTTGAATAAATCAAGTCAATTGTACAAAACTTAATTATTTAGAAATCAAGCAACAAATGAAGGTGAGGCTCTGGAGAAAAAGGAACCCTCCATCATTGCTGATGGGAATGTAAACTATTACAACCACTATGTAGAGCAGTATGGCAATATCTTGAAGAACTGAAATTTGAAATTCCACATAACCCAGCTATTCCCTTTCAAGGTATCTTCCCCAAAGAGTTTAAGTCATCATACTACAGGAATACATGCTTGCCAATGTTTATAACAGTGTAATTCATAATTGCTAGATCTGTATACCTGTCAATAGATGATTGGATAAAGAAATTGTAGTATTATATGTAATGGAATATTACATGACCATAAAGAATGACAAACTTAAGATAGTGGTAGGAAAATGGATGCACCTGAAAAATGTAACGTTGAGTGAAAAAAAGTAGACACACAGGCTTAAATACCGTATGGTATCTCTCAATTGAGTAAGAGAATAATGAAGTGTAGATAGAAGGGGATGGATCTCTTGCAATAGGGAAGTAGTCCAAGGGAACAAGGGCAAGGAGTGAGTAGGAAGGAAAGGGAAAATAAGTAGAATAAAAACATGTCATATAGAGGAACCTGATTACTTCGATGAATGTAAACATTACATGACAAAATGTGAGCTAGGATTACTATCAACAAGAATGAAAATCAGGATGGAGAATCAGAGGAGGTGGGAGGGAGGTGGTAGGGAAGGGAATTAAAAGAAACAGAAACAAGCTGTAATATGTACATGTAACCACTTCCCAAGATAAGTGTAAACTGCCTTTGTTGCAAACAAGTACTAATAAAATTTTTAAAATAAAACTTTGCCATTCTGCCTTTCATTGGGATTATTTCAATGATTGCCCCATGTTTTCTGTTCAAATTTGCATCTCTAAACACATAATAAACATCTCACTTAGCACTGTGCTTCAGCAAAAGTTGGTTTGATTGAATTCAGTTGATTACTAAGTATATTTATATGGTAACTTCAGACAGACAAGGTTTAAGTGTACACAGATCCTCAGCTATGCCACTGCATTGTATATGAGCTAGGGTCAATTAATCTCACCACATCCTGGTTCTCATTAAAAAGAGAATAACACTTTTTGTCCAGCCTATCTTTTAGTGTCACTAAGTGTGCAAATTGAATAAATCTCTAAAGTACCTTTTGTAGCCTATCGTTATTCTTGTTATATGTATCTCTATGGTGGGGCATATCTAATATTTCTCATTTGTTTGTTTTGGTACCAAGAATCAAACTCAGGATCTTGCACTAAGCCAGACAGGTGCTTGCACTGCTGAGCTACAACCCCCTGGCCCTTTCTGTTTTGTTTGGATGCTGTTTGTGACATTATTTTTTCCTGTATCTCCAGTGAATCTTTGATTTGTGAAATCATATCCTCCAAATAAGTACACCTTTACAGCACGGCTGCTGTGTCCATTCTAGCCATGCTAAATTTTGTTCACTTATCAAGCTGGTCCTTCTAGCAGAAGACAGGATTTTAAGTTTCCTTTTTATAGAATTACTGTTATTATATATAATGTAACCGCCAAACATTTCATACATTTTCTGCACAGACCCTTGGAACTGAGAAGGAGTTCAAGGCCATAAGGAAAGGGAGAAAAACTAGGTAGAAAATCTCTTTAGGTTTCCTGCCTCCTTCGCATGATCTTTCTGTAAATGGTTGGAAACATATTCTAGAAACTGCGTATCTTAAGCAGCTGGAGATTTCTTCCCAGGCCGGATTTAATCAGAGTGCCTTTGTTTGAAGAGTAGAGAGTTTCAGACCTCTAGCATACCCATATGTAAATGTGGGTACAAATTCCAAAACCAAAACAAAAAAACTTGTATTTGGATTAGAAGTCATTTGGAATTATCCATAATATAGAAAATATAAAAACTGTACTTGCACATATTCTAAATCAATGCCTTATTTAAAAATTTCTGACTAAAGAAATACACAAATGTAAGATTCAGAGGAAAATAAGAATGATTTTTAATATCACAACTAATATGCCTGGAACATTTGAAATGTGTTTACTAGCTAAAGAACAAACTGAAAGACATCAGCAGTGTAAGAAATGCATGGTACAAAATTATAGATATCCATAAAATAATAACATACCTTTAAGTAAATATAATCCAGTGGGGCCTCCAGTAATTCACTTAAAAATAAAATTACATAAGCCAGAAAAATACTTAAGATTGCTTCTTCTACCTCATTTTTCCATAGAGAAAAAGCAGAAATTAAAAATGTATATCATTTTAATAACTGCTATAATTAGAATTCAGTGAGTTAATGTGAAAGATGAGATTAGTAAAGTAGACACACGTGAGTCAGAAATACTATGCAGTGACATGCTTTACTAATAATTTCCAGCATACAAGTACTCAAGAAGCACAGCTGAAACTGTGCAAGATTCATGACATCAATGATAGGATTTGCAACCCCTTCCTTCCCACATGAGAAATATACTCTCTGTTTTGTAGTCAAAGATGAGTTCTCCAAATCAAGTATGCAATTACTTCACACTGTAGAAAATATTTTAGCTTACAAAATAGTTTCATTTACAACCAGATGGGTACAATATTCATATGACATTTTCCAGAGAGTCATGTTCCATAAACCCATAGACTCTAGATGTATTTACCATAAGCAATCCAAAACCAAAGACATTCTGTGAACACAGTCAATAGACATGAATTCTCCTCCTTACAAATAACACTAGTCTCCTCACTAGATCATTTATAGTACGTCCATAAAGAGATGAAGCCAAGTGACCCTCCTTTTTGTTTTCTGAGCAATGTTTCCTCAGGAACAAGAGAGAAATACATTATACACCAGCAGTTGAACTCTTGTCTTCGAAACAGTCATCATGTTAGTGGAAATATTCCTAACTTCATTACATGTGTTACTTCGCACATGTAATGAGAATTCTCTCAATTCTGTCAGGTAGATATGATCATTCCATTTTCCAACTGACAAAAGTTCGGGCAGAAAAAGATTACACAACTTCCTAGAAGGCCCAAAGCTAGAATGTGACAGAGTAAAGATTTAAAATCTGTAATGTTGGCCTCAGACTCTGTTCTCAGGCATGATACGGTTCACTTCTATAATTACATATCTTTCTATGAGGTTTCTTTTGAGATTCATTTGTACTACACACAGGAGTAAGAAACATGAAAATTGTTTTATATTCCTCCATTAGTAACCTTTCTGTTGTTGGGATAAAACGTGGATATGTACAATTTAAAGAAGAATATGTTTATGCTGATTCCTTGTTTCCGAGGCTTCAGTTCATAGTCAGCTGGTTCTATCACCTATGGCAAGGGAGAAATATCATGGAAGAAGGAAATGGTAGAATAAAGCTCCTCATCTCATGGCACAGGAGAAGGAAAGAAAGGGTGAAAGAGCCTGGGTAGGGGGGCAAGGGTAAGATAGAGCTGTGGAAGGCACACCCTCATGGCTTACTTCCTCCAATGGGTCCCCACCTCCTGAAGGCTATGAAATCATCAATGGATTACTCCAGGGATGAGGCTAGTGTCCTTGTGATCCAGTCCCCTCTCCATACCCCACTTCTGAGCACTGCTGCATTGGGAATCAAGCTATCAGTGCATAAGTCTTTGAGGGACACTTCATATTGAATCCACTGATGACTTCATAACAGTCCCATTGAGGAATGGGGTCTTTCTCTAACTCTTGAATCTTGGCAAGATTTACCTGTTTTACAAATAACTACAACAGTAGAAGTGAAACTATACCAGTATTGGGCCAAGGCTTTAAGAACCCTGTGAGCTTTCACCTTGGTGCCCTCAGTTACTATAGAAAAGGTCTGACTATTGTGATAGACAACCACGTGGAGATGGAAAGACAAGGGAAAGCAACCCAGCTGAGCCCTGCTTTGTATACATTCCTGTTAATATGCTAAACATATGTGTATTCGTCAGCCCTTCAGATCAGACTAGCTACAACCTGAATATCACCGAGTGGCCTCAGTTCACAACTCATAGAGCGGATCATTCACTTAGCTGATCTTGACACTTCCTGATATACACAATCATGGAACACAGACAAACTGTCTCCCATTTTCCACAGTGCATCAAGGTCATGGAAAAGGAGTCTCTGGAATAGTAGAAAGTGCTATACTATAAGGAAATGAGAGAAAAGAGCAAGGCTGCCTTTTTAAAAAGTACTAAATGAAAGTTTGTGGTTTTTAATACAAAAGTGAAAGTTAAAATTGTATTTAAGAAATCATTTGCTTTGGGCTTAAAAGGTAAAGGTATTCAAAAGCCTAGGAGTTCTTAAAGGATACTTCATTGATGAATTTGCAAGAGTCTGAATCACAAACAGTGGGGTGTTGAAAGAGTCATATGCTTGTGTTTTCAAAGGAAAACTCTGTGGGTGGTTTAAATTACACCAAATCACATTTAAATTAATGCAGCTATATTAATATTAGCCACATTTATGCTGTACTAAATGTCTTAAAATGAGTATATGTCTATATTTCTCTGGATGAGAGCTGTGAGTTTTCTCTCAAGGTTAATGAACATACATAATTTTGTAAGCATAAACACTAAGATGTAGTGACAGACACACAGGAATGAAAGTTATAAACAAATAAATCATATTCACACAGTAATATATCAAAAAACAAAACATATAAATGCGCATTTCTATAGTTAACAAATACATGTATCCAATTTTATAACTTAAATCATCTGATATTCCATAATGGACAAGTCACTAGATAAGATTGATAAAAAACTATGATGAGTGACCATTGCATTGAAGCTTGTCAATGAGCAATGATTTCAATTTCTTCCATAAATGTAGATGGAGAAAAACCTCTTCATCTACTGAGTTTTCAATATTTTTTACATATGCATACACACAATACTTAAACACAAAGTTGACACCTTCATAATATCCTTCCATAGAGTCAAGTTTGCAAAAGAAATGCTTAAAAAAATTAGGATTCTCTGAAAACCTTTATGAAATGTATTTATTTATTTATTTGGGGGGTACCGGGAATCAAACTCATCACCTTAGGCTTGCCAGGCAAGCGCTTATGCCACTGAGCTATATCCCCGGCCCCCTTTATAGAATTTATATCAGAAAATAAATCTGATATTTTAGGATACTGGGAAAACACTGCCAAGAGAAAAACACAGACTAAAAAAAAAAACTAAAAAGAAAAATCATATGAGAAAGAGTATTACAGGAAGAAATTGACAATTGCATGGAGGTAGTACATAAGATGTGGTTGACTTTCATGATCACAAACTATATTTTGAAATCTTACATCATGATGATTAGCTCCTTTTTTTCCTTTTAGGTCATGGCTCTCCTTAGAGAATAACTTCGCATTCATCTTCTAGGTGTCAGATCTACTAGTCCCCTTATAGACACAAATAGTCTCTGGAAATTCCCTCACGTACCCAAAAGTACTGTTTTGCAAAGTATTCATTTCACCTAACATGATGCAAGTATCTTGCATATACATAACTGAAAACTCACTAATCCTTTCCCCGGAACTCAACTTTCTACTCCACTTATGTAGTCCCTTTTCTAAAAATAGGAACTGTAGTTTTTGAGATTTTGGCTTTCAGGATTTAAGATTTAAATCTTTTGGAAATTTGAGGCTTTAGGATTTGAGATATTTCATGATTTTACTATTCACAGTTATGGCATTTGGGATTATATCTTTTGGGATTACTTAAAACCTTTAGCTCAAGCTGGGCGTTGTGGTGCACACATGTAATCCCAGCACTTGAGATGCTGACGCAGGAGAATTAATACGAGTTTGAAGCCAATCTGGGCTACAAAGAGAGTTCAAGGCCAGCCTGAACTGTACAGTGAGACCCTGTCTCACAGAGACAAAAAATCCTTTAGCTCAAAGATATCATCTACGTTAAAGATACATGTGATATATTTGAATATCAAAATCAAGCATATTGAACATCAGATTGAATCTGAATATCACAAACCACAAATATTTTATGTTACTTACTGGATAAATTATCCAGTCATTTCTCCCTCTGATATTAAGTGACTGAGTGTGACTTTTCATGTTTTTTGAGCTACTCATGGTAGTTCTGTAAATTAAGAATTAATTTATCCATTTGCCAAATGAGGAAATAGAAGCTGCAAGGAGGTGAGTAATTTGAACATATTCACACAAATATCATCCAGCAGCAACCAAGAACATAGCTCTGATTGTCTTAGTCCATTTGTGCTACTAAACAAAGTACCTGAACCTGGGTAATTTATAAAGAAAAGTATTTCTGACAGTATGAGAGATTAAAAGTTGAAGTTTAAGATCCAGATAAGTTTGGTATTTGGTTGGGATTTAGTCTCTTCGAGGCACCTTGGTGCTGCATTTTGTAGAAGGGACGAGTGCTCTGTCCTCATGGGGAGGAAGGTGAAAGAGGAAAGGGTTTGGAGGCAGCCTTCTCACATTTCTTATTAAGGGCACTAATCCATCAGTGACAAATGGCCTCCTGATAATCACTTCCTAAAGGCCCCAACTCTTAATCGTAGCATACTGATGACTATCATATCACGGTGAGGCATTCAGACCATAACATTGGTGCTCAGTGTCTTTTTATAATATTCACACACTCCTGTCCAGTTCTACCTATGTTTGTATGTCAAATTGCAAAAGATGTGCACTATTTACAGAAAGGAAAACCCAGTTTTTAGCTTTAAATAACTTTACCATTACAAAGAACCCTCAGTACCAAAAGGAACTAGTCCCTCTGATAACTATAGTGTTACTTTTCTAAGATGGTAAATATAGAAAAACATTGATGAGAAAGGCAAAAACCTGAGTTGTCTGTAAGTGTTCTGATGCATAACCCAAAAACCATATAATGAAAAACTGTTTTACAGCAGCCTAGGAAATATGTCAAATGGCAGAAGCTGTCAATGTCTCAGCCGTCAAACCTGGGGTCCACCTTGTATGTCACCTACTACCTTGTAGATACTTCCTGCAAATGCCCCGAGCTTCCTATAGCAAAAGGTTATGTCATTCAGCTAAAGGAATTCTTCTGCCCACAGAGCATGCTCAGTCTTCTGCAAGGCAAGTCTGAAAGGCCAAGGAATTAGCACTTTAAGGGTAAGCCTTAGATAATCTCTTTCTTTTTTGTAAGAATACTTTTGTGTATGTCTTATACTCTGAATGACTATTTTGAAGATGACAATACATAGTATAATAACCATCATTATTGTCTTATTATTTGATTATGAAATTTGGGTGGTTTTGTACAATATAAAAGATAATGCATAAATACCCCACCTCCCTCTTGTTCAGTGAGACCATCCCAGCAAGTATTCCATGGAGACTATAAGTTTCCCAGTTAAATTAAACCTCAGTCCCTCATAGTGGTCTCTTGCTCACTAATGTGTCCTTTAGTAGCTTTTCTCCCTTCCTTATTTTACTTCCTCACAACCCTTGCTTGGCTCCCTTGGACCAACTCCCAGATAAGCTACTTTAACCTTATAGGGAGCATATTTTTCAAAGATAGCCTCACTTATATATCCCACCCCACGTACTCTTCTTATAAAATGACACTGACACTATTCCATGAAAAAGTAGAGTACATGTTCCTTCCCTTTTAATCTGAGCTCTCCTGTGATTATGGTAGAAAAGCTACACTGCAGCTGCTCAGACTAGGGTCTAACAGGCAGCATGACTCCTACCTGGTCTTCATCAGAGGCCAAACTAAGCCAGCTGCTCAGCCAAGAATGCCAAACAACTACAAAGAAAGGCCAGATGGGGGATCTCTAGTCAATATCCTCCAGCTAAGGTCCCAACCAGCATCCAGCATCGATGTTATATATGCTAATGAGTCTTCAGGTGATCCTAGCTCCCAGATAGGAGCCAGAAGAAACAGAGGCCAGATATCCCCACTGAGCCATGCCTAAATTTTGGATTTGTGGGGAAAATGTGTGATGCACTTGTTTTAAGACACTAACATTTGGAGTGGCTTGCTAACTCTGCACAAGGCACCTAAACCATAACCAAATTCTTCTCTTGGGGTCTATTTTGTAGAGAACTCCAAACTAAGACAGCATTGAAGGTCATTAAAATAGTTAATAGTAGTAAGTGAAATGTGTACCTGAATTGTCTACTCAAAGCCCATACCATATCCACTATACCTCATTGCTTGGTCTTTTAGTCAAGTAATAATATCTGTCTAAAACATAAAGGCCTCAATATCTATAAGAAAGGAAATAAGAGGATGTTATATTGTTCACAATTCTTGTTATATAATAGATACTAAATCTGAAATTAAAATAATATTGAATGATTATGCCTCAATTATTTCTGCTGCTCTTAACTCTGGCATTCTAAGTCCTACCCATCTTTTTGGATACTTTTGCCAATTTCAAACCAGAAGAAAACTTAAAGGACATTACCAAGGCAGAGGAGAAGAAAATACTAATTATAGGCTTTAATGCTTTGCTTTGCATCAGAGTATTCTCAGCTGAGCAGTAAAATCTAGGCACATTTTCAACGAATTACAGATGAAAAATAAAAAGGCAAATAGTGATTCATCTCCATTTCTGTCCAATGCAGAGTCTGGAATTAATGTTGCTAACAAAAGGATATGGACCTGGAAATAGAGTGCACTTTCTTAAGGAATTTCCAGCCAGTAGATTTGTCATTTTAAGAAAACTATATTGCTGAAAATTAATCTGCAAAGAGAAAAATTCAGAATTTGATCCAAAATATAATCATCATTCTCATTACTAAAATCAAATTAAAAGGCAATTTCAATATCATTATATTCTAAAAAAAATATTACCTACTACATTAAATCCATTGCTGCACGTTCAAATAAAGACCTACTAACAGAATTAACACATGAAAGGAATAAATCTTTACTTCCTTAAAGCTCTCTGTAGCATTATGAACACAGCACTATTGTCATTGCAAGAGGTTAACTACAATAAAATCACTTTGAAAGGTACAATCATATCTACTTGGAGGTAGTGTTTGAGAGATTTCACTAAGTGAAGTCTGGTGAATTTATCTGTTTAATGGAAGTGATTTTAAAACACAGCACATCTGTATATACAATTATTTGTAAGAATCGTGTATTGAACACTGAACCTCCTAGGAAACAAAAGATCTACAAAATGAGTCCCTTGTCACCAAAGAACTTGCTCTCTTTTGGATCATATGGATTGTTCAAAATGTTTTGTAAGATAGAATCAAAAGTCCTAAAATCTTTCTAGTTGCATACACTTCCACAACAGTATCTAAGACTTCTGAGGCTCCAGGAATTCTTCCACAGAAGGCATCATAATTTCTGTCCAAAAGAAATAGAAAATTTCTGTACTGCTACTACCATTTTTTTCTGACTTCCTGTAGAATTTTAAAATATACTGCCATTATCAGACTTGGCGTTTTTTAATTTCTTATCTGGCCTATTGTGGTAAAAAAAAATGGATGGGCTCAAGAGTTGGATAGAAAGACGAGGGAGGAAAGGGAAAGAAGATAGGAAAGGAATTAAGATGCATTATCTGCATGTTCCAACCCCCCACAAGGAATGTAAACATGATGTACTACAAACATGTCTACATTAAAACACTACAATAATCATCTGAGAGTTACAAGCTCACTTATTTAATGTCAATGTGCATGTAGTATGTCTGTATTTTCTCAACTCTGAAAAAGGAGTGAACATTATGTCTGCTTTTCCTAGGTTTACACTGAGACTCAAATGTTGGTAGAAAGTATGTAATAGTGATAAAACACTATACAAACTGACTCTATGATATAACATATTAGTTGCCTACGCCTTGGAGAACAAGCACTCACTGTATAACTGCATTCTCAGGTTAGGCAGACCATTGGTCTAATCCAGTTTCCTATTCCACATCAGAACTCTCCTCCTACATTACTCATAGGAAGAAGGAAATTCCTGCTTCAAAGAGCTTGTGATTTTCAACCTACCTAGTTCTCAGAGAACTGGACAACCAACCACTATAGCTGAGGAGGAGATTGCCTCAAGAAATGTCTTGTTGGAGCAAGGGGCAATAGGTAAAGGAAAGAACCAAACATTAAAACTCGACCTATTTTTCCTCTTCTTTCAGCTTTACCTTTAGAGTGAATCTTATTGATAATATAATTTCAGGAAAAATATATTCTCATCATCAAGTACAGATCCTAGCACATAATAAGTATTCAGTCTATGGTAAACATTGAATAGTTAAGCGAAGAAACTCCCACCCCTCCAAATACCTAGTCATATTGTATTCAAGATTCGGAACTCCTTATAAACCCTGAACAACATTCCTACAAGTGCAAAATTAAAATGGAACCCGCCAAGGGATGAATTTTTAAGATAATTCATTTTTATCACAAAGTAACAGATATAAGATACTTTCACCTGTTGAATAAGGGGGAAAGGTTGGGAGCTATAGATACTACTTACTTCGAACTATTTTACTTTTTATTTCATTATAATGCACCTCAGATAATTTGAGGTGGCATTTTTTTCAGAATGCAGGTTTTTTTCCTGGTTCTAGGAGAAGGTGAAAGGAGAAGCAGAATATATAGACAGAATTACAAAGCAGGAAAGAAAACTATAGTACTGTAGGAATTAGTCTGCCACAGAATAATATCAACTTCCTTCAAGATAAATAATGTGTCAAACCTCTGGGTACCTACCTCCAGAGGAAAAAAACAAGCCAAAGATACAAATATGAATCTTGCACGGAATTTACAACAAAACATTCGGCAATATTTCTGGAAATTCAGAGAGATAAGCTAAATGTCTAGGCTCAAAACAGCTAAGCTAAGAGCACAGGAATTAATCCATGGCAATAAGAACCCCTCTCTATCTCTCTGTTCTCTTTTTATCTGTACTTATACTGCCTTCCTTTCCTTTCCTCCTATGTCAGTGAATGTGAAACTTTATATGTGTGTGTGTGTGTATATATACATACCTTAACCAGAACCCTAAGTCTAACCCTAACCCTAAAGGGATACATATATATCCCTTTACCACTCCCATCATGCCCATAAACTTTGTAACAAATGTAAGAGTGGGGCACAGTCTATAATTAGAAATGAAATATCATCTAGTCACATACACTAGAGATGAAATACAACAACCACTGTTAAATTCCTAACTCCTTGCTTTGAAATTCTGTATTGTTTTTGTTATTTTATATCTTTGTTTGTTTTTTTCTTTTCTCTTCAAAATAAAAAAAAGATAAAAAGAAATATGAAAAAAAGAAAGTCAAGACTGTCCTTATTGCTTCGGTTGCATCGTCCATTAGTTTATAAAAAGCATATCTAAAAGGGAGTCTCCCTCCTGCCTCGGTCTTGCTCCCTACCCACAATTCTCTGTGCAAAGCTTTCCTAAAGAATTATTAATACCCTGGCAATGGGTGTGTTGTTTCAATCAGGCTTTTACCTCTATGAAGTTGAAGGAGGTAGGCAAGAGCACTTTAGATCCTTTGGAAAAATAAAGTTGAAAAGTTAACAATGAGGCAATCAACAATGTGGATGAAATTTACAAACATAATATTAAAACAATAAGCCAGACACAAAAGAACATCTATTATACAATGTGATTCTATTTTATATAAATTTCAAAAATATGCAGAATGAAGCATAATTCTAGAAGCTAAGATATTGTTTACCTTGGTAAAGAGGAAATTGGTAACTAGAAGAAGATATCTGGAATATAAGTAATGCTCTGTTTCTAGATTTGGTTGCTGATTATAAAAGTAGGTTCCCTTTGCGAAAAATGCCTACTTCTCATTCGTAGTTTATACTTTAATCAGAAGCATAAATAAGTACACAAGTGAAAAAATAAATAAATGGATTGAAATTCAGTAGCATTTGCCTTATTTAGAAGGTAATCTTAAAAATAGTTACAGTGAAAACAAAACAATAAAATTAAGTGCTAGCTGTCTTCCTGGGCCCTGTGAAAGCGCTTCATTTAAAGTCTGCTTTCTCTCTGCTAAGTAGGGAAGTTAGCAAGTACAAGACAGGCTGTAAATGTTCACTGGCATCCAACAGAGACTTCTCCTTGAGGTAATTAGATAAACCTAGAGCAAAGTGTAGAAGGACTTCCTCACATGCTGTCCAAAGTCTACCTAAAATTTTATGAATCACCAGTGCAAGATGATCCACATTTTGGAAAAAAAACTTCCTGCGTTAAGATAAACAGATGTTCCTTAAACACAACTTAGATGTTCTCTTGAAGACAATAATTTCCTGTATTAGTACCATTATCTATTTCTTTTAATTTTTCAAATATCATCACCAGCTCAGATCAACTACACATTCA
Source organism: Dinomys branickii (assembly GCA_004027595.1). Taxonomy (NCBI): domain Eukaryota; kingdom Metazoa; phylum Chordata; class Mammalia; order Rodentia; family Dinomyidae; genus Dinomys; species Dinomys branickii. The sequence continues at coordinate 25,140 of PVLD010009799.1, read as the reverse complement.
CTACAATTCTTTGGATCTAGTAGTGGCGTTCCAGCCCTGTCTAGAAGGCATCAGTGCATCCATGACAATTATGGCTCCAGAGCCTCCCAAACTTAATGGCAACTGGCTTCCACCCTGTACCACAAGGTGCTATAATGACACACACATTCTTTGTAAGCATGGAGAAAGGTTAAATCAATTTTTCAAAAACTTATCTTAGACACTATAAAGAAAAAAACTGCCTAAGCACATCTAATAATGTGGAGAACTAATAGAGAAAATAAAATAGTAATCAGTAGTGCCCTACACATTTTTAATAGGATGGGAAACATGTGTCTGATTAGGTTTAAACTTAGTATATTCAGGAGCAAGGGGAGTCTATAACTTCGATAATTCCCTTTTCATTTCTATACTCAGATCTGATTCAATATTTTTGTGAAAAAAAATTATATTAGTTTTTGGAATTACACCTTGGTAAAAGAGGCAAAAATAATAATGATAGCTTGTTTATTTAAAAATAAAACACCTTTCTGGAGTTCTCTTTATAAATGAGGTCAGGAGTCATCACTGCTTTTGAATGACTCCAGTTTCCAGCATAGAATTCTGAATTTGCTAATTCACCAATAAACATTGGCTAGGGACATTAAAGGCAAGGGGACTCTGGAATCAGTGTTCAGTGTTTCCTTCTTTGTAAGGAACCAGCATACAAATTTTTTATCTTCAGCCTTGCCTTCCCTTGGAAAAGATGGGAATCAGGAACATGTCAAATCAAACATGTAAAATTCAAAAGATATGATCATAGTTTACAGTACTCCTAAGGTATACAAACTAATTTTTACTTTCAAAAGAATAAATGTTTCTCACTGAAATTATTCTTTATCTCTATGTCTTTTGGTATTTTGTCCATTTTTTTTTAAAATGAATGAGGTCCTGGGGGGTCCTCTAAGTCCCTGGCATCTTCTACCAAGATATCTACGGTTGTTATGCTCTTTGACAATGTTCAGGAAATACAAATTTAGAAAATAAGTTAAAACCTTGGGGAAACACATGTAGAGAAAAAGAAAAATTAGCCCATGCTTTGTATTTTTGAAGCTAGTTTACAGAAGAGTAATGATAAATTGCTTTCGTGTAGGTAGGTTTCAGGCTTCTCTTTTCTCTGGCTAGCAGGTTTATGGTCAGATCATTTTAATATTGTCTAATCCTGGGCTTGTGTCTGTCAAGATGAAGGGGTAAAGTATGTTGACAATTGTTTTACCTTCAACTCTAGGGCATTAAGAGTAGAGCAAAAGACAGTATGGATCTTGAAACCTAATATCTGCTCATACTGCATGTCCCAGGCTTGCAGCTAAAATAACAAACGCTCTGTAATTGTCTAGATTAGACATCTAAGATACACTTTTTAATTCTATTGAAAAATTGGTTGAGAGGTTTATATATTTTGCTTTTATCACAGTGGATCCAACTGCTGACATCCCACAATTTGTTATATTCAATTTTGCATTTTATGATACAATTTGCAATATAATAGCACTAAAAATGCTATTTCCTTCTTAAAAAAATACCTCCCCCAAATGAAAACAAATTATAGCTGCAATAATCTCAAGAAAGAAAGTAAAAATTATCTATCCCATATCATTAGTTTTGAATCTTAAATAAAGACAGAAAAAGTATGTTTTGGCCTTGGCTCAATCCAAGAGGGTAAACCGTAATAAACAGAGCTGCCAGTGAGAGAATGGGATTCGTTATGAGTTAGTAACTCCTCCCCTGCCATAAAAGAAACACAAACCTATTCCAACGACCATTTTCTGAGGAAACTATGGTATAGATTTTTACACTGCATAAAAGGTTTTACAATGTCTAGTACAGTTCCTCATTATGGAGCTCCTCAGCTTCCCTAACATGCCTAACATTACCTCTATACAGTGGTAAAAAATTATGACATATATAAATATGAATGGAAAGGAATCAGGGCTATTTATAGACTTTTACACAAATAGTTCAGCACCTAAAGTTCACCATTATTACTGAGAATTGATTATCACTTCTCCCTCTAGGGAAGTTTGAATTGGAGTCACTGTCTTGTCATCATTAACTTCTTCAAAGAAAGGTAATACTGCATTAAAGTAGAAGTATTTTGAGATCTCTTTATAAAAGTCAAAATAGAGCTTGAGTACTTATAGAACAGTAAAGTATAACCAGCAAAAGGACAGAAGCATTACCTTATATACTTGCTTTTTCATGTTTATGCCAAAATTAACTAATGGGCATAAAAATTTCATAAGATATGTGAATACAAATCAAACATCAGTAACACTGTCACCATAAGCATTCACATACGCTAGATGCAGTTCCAAGAGAAAGTCCTTGGCTATCGCCCCCTCCTTACAGAGGAAAAACATGACCCAAGTAGCCTTCACTGTTGAGGACCACTACTGAAGATGCCTGTAGCATCAGTCATAATGAAACTAATCTTTGCTGATGTTAGCCTCCATTGATGAAGATACAGGGAGACTGTGCTGCAGCAATCACCCCACAACCAATACTATTTTATTCCACTCAATGACACCTTTATATCCACCAGTAGAAAAGGTCCAAAGTTGACCAAATTCAGCCCTTAATTCTGGAAGAAGTGACTACTCATTCAAATGATCAGACATCAGCAAGAGGCTTCAGGAAACACAGCACCACCCAAATATTCTCTATACATACAAATTTCTAGTAATTCTCTAACATTCTTTCTAGTACTTCTCCAAAGGAATGGAGATCTATGAATTTCCTGACAAAAAATTCAAAATAATTATTGTAAAGAAACTTGCAGAGTCCCAAGAGAACACAGAAAACTAAATAAAATCAGGGAAACCATAAGTGATCAAATTTAGGTATTAAGCATAGAGATAGAAATCATTAAAAAGAATAAAAAAATTACAGAGCTAAAAATTACAATGACTGAAGTGAAAATTTGAATAAAAATCTTGAACACTGTATTTGATCAAGCAGAACAGAGAATCAGCAAATTTAAACACAGTTTCTTTGAAATTATCCAAATGGACAAAAAGAAAAAAGAATGACATAGAAACTAGAATTAGTGAGGTTTATGGGACAACATGTGGTAAAACAATAAACACATTGTAGAAATCTTGAAGAAGAGAAAGATACAGCAAGCTTATTTACACTAAAAATTATAAAATTGGTGAAGAAAAGTTAAGATATAGACAAATGAAAAGATATTCTGTATCTGTGGGTTAATTATAATATTCTCACTCTCACAAAACATGTGCATATTCAGTTCCATCCCTATCAAATTGCTCTAACATTTTTTAAATAGAAAAAGAAATCCTATAATTCATATGGAACCACAAAAGACCTACCAATATCTAAAGCAATTTTGAGTAAGAAGAAACAAACTAGAGGCAACATATTACTTTATTTCAAAATATATTGCAAAATTATAATCACTGAAACACCATAGCAGTGATGGAAAACCTTTTGAAGCTTTCAGTGATAACAACCATCATAGGTTCACCACCACTGCACTATAATAATTGCATAACAACAGACATATAAGCCAGTGGAATAGAGAGCCCAGAAATAAATCCACACTTCTATGGTCAACTGATCTTTTTTATTACTTCATATTGTACAAAAAAGTGGGCTTCATTTTGTCACATTCATAAATGCATTTAATTTACTTGGACTAATTTCATCCACCATTACCCTTTCTTTCCATTTCTTTCCCACATACCTTGATTCCCTTCTTTATTCTAATAGTCTCCCTTAGACTTTTATGTCATCACTATACATTTTTTAGATTCCACATATAGAAGAAAGCAGCAATGTTTCATGTCTGCTATACTGTTTAACATGATAATCTACAGTTCTATCAATTTTCCTATAAATAACAGAATTTAAGTTTTATGGCTGAATGGAACTCCATTGTATGTCTGCGCACCATAATTTTTATCCATTCATCTATTGACAGTCACCTGGTCTAATTCCATCGCTTAATTATTGTGCTTCGCTCTTTTGTTCCCTTCGATATGCAGAAATTTGTTAATTTTAATTGCATGTAACCTGATTTGTCAGTTGATGCTATTATTTCTTATGCTATCAGGGTCCTGTGTAGGAAGTCTTTGCCTGTGCCTGCGGTGTCAAATATTTCCCTTGTGCTTTCTTCCAGCAGTTTCACTGTTTCAGGTCTTATATCTAGGAATCATTGATGAATTTTGAGTTAATTTTCTTTTGTACAAGATGGTGTATAAGAATCTATTTTCAGTCTTTTACACATGAAGATCTAGATTTCCCATCTTCTACTGTCTACTTCAATTTTTCCTTCAGTGTTCTGTAATTTTCATGGTAGAGGTCTTTTAACCTCCCTAGTTAGGTTTGTTCTTACATGTTTTTAAACTATTGTGAATGGAATTGTTTTCTCGTTTCTTCCCAGTAGGTTCATTATTAGTATAGAGAAGCTTTTGATTCTGTATAGTATGGTCAGCTGATATTCACCAAAGGTACCCCAAACACCATATGGGGGAATAGATAATCTCCTTAATAAATGTCGATGGGAGAACTGAGTGCAGGATGAAAGTAGGCCCTTATTTAGACTATTGAAAAAATAAAAAATGGATTAAAGACATAAATTTAAGACTGAAAATGATAAAATTACCAGAAGAAAATGTAGGGGAAAAGGTTTCTAGTACTGGTCTGGGCCATGACATTTCAGTTATAATACCAAAAGTATAGGCAATAGAAGCAAAACCAAATGGGTTTATACCAAGCTAAGAAGCTTTTGCACAGCAAAGGAGATAATAGACAGGATGAAAAATCAACCTATACAATGGAAAAATATGCACAAATCATATATCTGATGAAGGATCAACATCCATCTTATGTAACTCAGGAGACTCGCTAACAAACAAGCGCGCGCACACACACACACACACACACACACACACGCAAGCAACAAATAGTAGCCTAACCAAAAAAGGACCTCAATAGATTCTTCTCAAAGTGAGTCATATAAATGGCCAATAGATACATAAAAATTGGTAAAGATCCTCAGGGAAGTGGAAGTCAAAGCCAGAGTAAACTATTAGTTTACATTTGTTAGAATCCATCATCAAAAAACAAATACAAAAAATTGCCACCCATGATATCATACATCTGCAGTTACAGCACTCTGGAAAGCTGAGTCAGGAGGATCATGAGCTGCAGCTCTCTCAAAATAAAAAAATAAAAAAGGGCTGGGATGTAGCTCAATGGAAAGGGCCTGCATTTCATTCCTGTTTTCTTTCTCTTCTCCTGCCGCTGTTTTAGTATTAATCTTTCAGTAATTCTGTGTTTTAGTTCATTTTACATCATTATTCTCCTTTCTTTTCATAAGTTAGTGGAACTGAGACCTTTTCAAGTAAGTGTTTGTTTTACATTAATACATGATTTGCATGCAAACCATCTATGTTACTGGTAACTTTTCTCTCCTCTCAGAATAGTGCTGGGGACTGAACGCAGCACGCTGGCCACGTTGAGTGGGTGCTTTGACTCTGAAATATACCCACAGGACAGAGCACATTATAAAGAGAAAGCTGTGTATTAAAAACACCCTCACATAATATTTGGAGAGCCATTCACTCCAACAGATATAGAACTCTCAACATCGAAAGATGAGGGGGATAAAAGCCAATAGGATACCTCCAGAGGTTTGTTACTCCCCAGTAACTGCAGCGAGGGCAGACTTAGATATTTCATAGAGAAGGATGGCAGCTGGATTCAAAGGTCCCCTTCCAAGGGGCTGATCTGAAGTTTTACCAGTCTTACATGATTTGACCACATGGGATCGCAGTTAGTCTACAGGACCTGGACAGATATAGTGCTAGCAACTATTGTGTTTAATCTCTCTGCATCTACTATGGGGTAATCTTCACAAGACCTGGACCTCAGCTTCCCACAAGCTGTGCCTTCTGGAGGACATTGCAGGAGTTGGGTGCTTATGTCCTTCTCTTTAAGTATTCTTCAGGGTTCCAGTGGGATGGAGTTGTGGTTGCTTTTGTGGTTAATTCCACTGAGCCATGCTGGAACTATAGCTCAGAGGCAGAGTACCAGCCCAGTGTGCATGAAACACTTCACCTGATGTCCACTGCTAGAAGAAAAATAACTTTTTAAAAGCAGAATAAAGAAATTAAAAAACAGAAATAAGAGAGAATAGGAAAAATAGATTAGAAGGAATAAAAATTATAGAGGAAATGACATGGAATAAAAGTTAAAATAATAAAAAGATTAAATAGATGGAGAAAGAATCAATTAGAATTTTTTCCTACCCAAAGTGCTTAGAAATACAAGTGAGGGTGCCTGATCACAGCCTATACCAATTTAAACTTCTACTGGGTTTTCTAAAGTTAGAATCTGCCAGGTATGGGGAGTGGTAATGCGTTGCAGCTGAAGCTTATTAAAATTCTTCTCAGCTCTCAGCAGCAGAGTTGGGGCAGAATGCAGGCTGTAGGAGATATTGCTCACCCAATGGGCTAAGGTGAAAAGTTGGAAATGTTGGGGGCATATTCCCTCTGGAATCTTTTAGTCTGTACACTGGGGGCCATGGCGAATTCTGGGGCCACAGTGGTTAAGACCTCACTGGCAGAGTTCAGGCAGAATGAGATCCATTCCAGAAATATTCATTAGAAGTTGTTATTCTGTGCATCATGGGCATGATAATTGCTTTCCTCCATCCCTCTAGGCAGGGGGAAAAATTTAACCACCCAGTTCTGCACAGTAAATGGGTGACAGAAATCACACAGTCTACTACCCTGGATCTTAGAGCCTTCAGACTTAACTACCCATGCAAAACTACACAACTTGTCCTGCTCCAAGTCAATGAGGACAAGTTTGCTAAAACCAGTGATTCCAGAGAATAGCGTCCTCCAGTCCTCTCCCTGTTATAGACAAGCTCACTGCAGCATAAAACTCAGCAGGTTTGTGATAGAGATATTTCCCCAGGCCAAGCATGTCTCCAGTGGCCACCACCTGCTTAGTCAAAGCAGCATGGTATGAACAAAGAACAACAGATGGAATTATGCTGGATTTTCTGACACCTCCCTGTGAAAAGCAGTATAGTTTTAGACCACGGGACCTTACTATTGCTCCTTATGTTGGCTCCTGACTACAGCATTGTGAGAGCTTGCTGATAAGTGAAGTGAAACCTGCCAAGTGCAAGCTCTCTAAGGAGAGCTTCTTGTGCATACTACAGGTCACATGCATAAGCTGTTTTCCTGCAGAATACAGCCTTCTGGCCATACTGTGACTCTTTTATTTCCCACCTTACATGGGAGAATCCTCTTCCCCATGCCAGTGCTGAGGTGTTCTGCTTCTCTTACTTTGTGATGCTCCTTAGTCTCTGGATTTCATCAGGTTTCATTTCTTTGCTGGCAGTTTCTAGTAGTCACCCATGGCCACTCATCTCCTCAAGCAGTTATAGACCTGTTGATCTGTTTCTATCCTGTACAGGTACAGAGTAGTTCTGGATGCCTTTATTTTACCATCTTCCTGACCTAGAGATGTGTCTTTGATGTTGTCATAGTGGAAAATTCACCTCACAAAAATGTATAGCTCCGATGGAAAAATTGCGTTATAGGCTGTGCTTATTAAACCACGATTACCATTTCTAAATCTCATTCTCCAATTATGCATTACATCTTAGCTTATATATTTACATCCTCCTCAATGTAAATGGGTTGTTACTGCCAAGTAATTGGAAGGTAAATATTGGAAGGTAAATGAACATTTGTTTACTGCCTGAATAAATGAATAAAAATTTATTGAAATTTTAAAACATTTTTAAAGATGTTTCCAAGCTGAAGTATACTGTTGAATTTTTTATATGTCACATACATAGTTTTAGGCAATAAACATTCATTACTAAAATTTAAGGCACACAAATATGCCACCTTATAATACACTGGGAAAAGGAAAGAATGAGGAGCCAGTGCCAAGATCTCCATGTAGTGGAATGATTACACTTCTCAAAAGGAAAATTTAATGTAACATGTAACCAGTCAGCAAGCAGAATAGGGAAGGGCTTCAAGGTTAATCCCTAAATGATATCAGCAAGCCATTCCTCTGCTATCCCCAGTAGGACTGAATAGACTTAATTGATCATTTTGAAAACATTACTACTCTTACTTTTCTCTTTACAATTCTGGGGATTGAACTCAGGACCTCCACACTGGGTATTATCCCCAGCCTTTTTTTATTTTCTATTTTGAATCGGGGCCTCACTAAGTTGCTAAATTGCCCAGGCTGGGCTCCAGGTTGTGATTCTCCTGCCTCGGTCACATAGTATCGGAAGATTTATAGGCATGTGCCAGTATACCCAACTTGAAAGCAATTATTCTTGAAGGCTATTTTTACTTGTACTTTACAATCAGAAACATACTTTTCAATACTATTTCCTATTTGTGTAAGTTTTAAGCCTGTGGTGTTAGATATAACTGAGAGATTGCACCAGTCCAATTCACCTTCTCTGCTTGCACGTTTATGAGAGTAATAACTCTCCTCCAGGTCACATTTGCTATGAGAAAGCAAAGAAAAGGTGGATTAAATGAAGGTCTTTCATTCATACCCAACTTAAGCACAAACATTTGGTTATTTACTTTGGTTTCTATGTCCAGTCCAATGTGGAAGAGCTAGCAACCTTTTCTGAAGTTTTTCACAGTATCTTGAAGACTTCAGTTAAACTTTAGCCAAATTTTCTGTGTCCCTAATGAGAGGTTATTAATCAATAGTATGCTTGTAGGCATGAAAGGGATGTTCAGAATTTTAATAAATGTCATCTAGAAAATTAACAAAAAAGTAATTAAGAAGATTTATTACCTGATTCCTTATCAGCTTCATGGTCAAACCAAAGAAAAGGGTGATAGAGAAGGACAATTACTAAAACATCCCCAATATAGTTTGAAAGTCTAGTGCTCACATCTCCCTCCTCAGGTGACATTCTATAGGATTTTTCATAATGTTGGGTAATTTTGTATCTTCCCATCCTGATCCCATTATTGAAATAATTTTAATTTGGAGGGGTTTTTTTGTAAAAAATTGTCTTTCTTCATCCTCTAAAATAGTAATGTTACATTAGCATTAAACTTTGAGTTTAATAGATGAAATTAATTTCACTTCATCTTCCTATAAAGGGAATAGTTAAAAGTGTCATTATTTGCAGGTAGGCTGATCCACCTCATAAAAGTATACCCCAATCATTACAGAAAAACTCAGTAAAACAGTTCAGGAAGTTTACTGAACATATTAAATTTAAAGCTTAACAGCATTTCTCTAGACCAGGAACAACTAGAAAATATAACCAAACATAAGATCATTAATGAGACAGACAAATTGCATGAAATTTCTAGGCATTATCATTAAAATATACAGGACTAGTATATAAAAAATTAATTGTATAAAACCTATGAGAAAATTTAAATAAATGAAAATCATTCCTTATGGGATGACTTACTAAATGTGTCAATATTCCCCAAATTGATTTATAAGTTCAAAGTGATTATAATAATTATTCTAGCTGGGTTGATTTTGGATAGGCTTCTAAAATGTATCTAGAAGTCTAAGTGAATTTCTAAGTCAATTTTTAAAAAGAAGATCCAGGAATAAGTAATGACTATGAAATATTAAGCCATACCAAAGTCATAACAATGTAGCACACAATGGTTTGGTGCCAGAATGTATAAATAGACCAGTGGGGCACAAGAGCAAGTCATAACAGATGTATGTCTTCGATATGCATCAAAGAAGGCATTATACCCAAATTAAAGGAAAATTGTGCACTCTTGGAGAATCCTTTTGGAAAAAAGAACACTGGCTTTATGTGCATCTTATAAAACTTAGAATGCAGCAAGTCAAAGACCTGAATACATAAAGTTAGAGAATAATGAAAGGTAATGTAAGAAAACAGGTTTATGACCTTGGAATGGGAAAAGACAAAATGCAAAAACCACAATCTATACAGTAAAACAAAAAATGAGTATCAGGTCAATATGAGGGAAATTTTTTAAGGACAGAATCAACAAACAGGTGACAGAACAAGAAAAGTAATTTGCAATGCCTAAAATAGACACAGAATAAGTATCTGGAATATAAAAAGAATACCTATATTACATACCTATAACAAGGACTCCCCCACAAGGGGCAAAAGGAATGCACAGGCAATTAATTAAAAAAGAAAACGAAGCATATTTAAGAAAGATGTTGAAAGTCTTTAGTAATTAGAGGCATGTGTAACACTTCAATATGCAACACTTTTAATGTACCCGAGTAGTAAAAATTAGAAAGCTGACATCCCTATTGCTATGGTTATATTACAAAATCACCACAAAGCCTAACTTCTTAAAACAGCAATAATGGTGTTATTAATAATCATAGACTACACTGAAGATAAATTCAGGAAGTCTTCTCTGGAAAGTTCTCTCTAAGAGTTAGAAATGTTTGGAGCCAGAGAAACCAGGCCTGATCAGGTATCTCTCTCATGTATTATTATCTTCATGGTCTATCAAATGGGCTACTTTGGGATTTGCCACAGCATGGTGACTTCAGAGAAGTCAGATGTTTTGCCTGGGCTTCAGGGAAAGTGTTCCAGCAAGCAAGGTAGAAGCTAAATGATCTGGTCTCAAAAGTGTGTGTTACTTTTGCCATGCTCCTATGGTCAAGTTAATAACAAAAGTCTGCCCACATTCAAGAGAAGTGGATTCCATTTGTTAATATTGACTGACAAGTGTGTAGAAGAGCATGTGGAATGGAAGATTGCAGTCATCTCTGGAAATTCCACGTCACAGATACATAATTAGAGTATGGGGGAGTATTATGGTTAAAATGCAATATAGCCTGAAGCAGATATTCTAGAAAGTAATTTGCAAGGGGTTAAGGTTTATCCATACCATTTGATCCTGAGCTTTCATAGCTAGATATGTACCCCTAAAAAATTTTCCCTGTAAGAGGACATATACAAGGATGCTTATCATAGCATTCTCTGAGGTATCAGGATGTTGAAGATAATCTATGTTTCATTACCAGGAGATTGATAAATATTTGTTTATTAAAATTCATTCACACAAAACAACATATATTTTCAAGATCCTATGGAAATGAAAAGTAGACTTCAATTCAAGTGTTTGCCTATAAGTATGGAAGAATATTAGAAAAGGAAATGAGGAAAAATAAAATGAAAAGAAACAAATATAGACATTGAATTGAGCAATGATATACTTTGAATCAAGAAGAATAATTCTACCTTTGCATCTGATTTAACAATCAACTCTAAAAGCATATAAAGACAGATTGGAGTGGGAAAATTCTGGATAAAACCTAGAGACTTAGAGTAAATACATTTGGAAAGATAGTCAATAACTTGGGATCAATGAAAATAATAACGATTGTAGAGGCACAAAAGACTTCTCAGAAGTCTTCAGTTTATACATCACACAAGTATCACTTTATAGTACTAGATAGAACACAGATGTTTTAAAAATATATTTTAACACTAAAGTTCTAAATATGGTACTTTGGAGGAAAAAAAGAAATGAGATTTTAAACCCTGACTTTTAAAGTAAATTAAGATAGATACTTGCAAAATAATAGTACACATTCTACAATTAAAGAGACATTAAACTGACTGCCCATGGGTGAGGAAAGTGGAATATGTGCCTAAAAGAAAGAAACATGAATTAAATTTTCAATCTATTTTCAAAGTAGGTAAATTTCTATTTTAAGTTTTAAATCTATTTTCTAAAGTAGGTAATATACATATTTAACAAATTACTTGAAGTTCCAAGAAAAAAGAAATATTTTAATAGCTTGATTATTCCTATTTATTAAAATAGTCTCATCTCTATAATATCTTGGATTGCATGTGTTTTAATACAATAATAAAATAATGAGTGACCTAATGGCAGAATGCTGGGAAATAGCTAAAGACACAATTTCATCTTCTTGATATAACTTTGACAACTGAGTTTGTTTTGGTTGATTGGTGAGTGCCTTTCTTTGCTTGACATTCTCATTTAATAATGTAATCACAGCTATAGGACTTGAGATACTGTCACAACAGATCAAAAGGGCTGAAGGAAGCTAAAATGCTATGAGAATCAGCCCTGTGGGAGGAAAATGTATTAAAAGCAAGCCATGATTTTAGGTTTACACGCTATAATTCTCTAAAAAATTAATTTAAAAGGTACTTTAATTTCCAACCTCCAGAAAATATCCTAATGAAACTGAAAGAGAGAAAATTCACCTTATATCCCTCACTATTTCCCATTTTAGAACTGAAGAAAAATTCTAAGTCACTGACAAAAAATTTTTTACTGATTAGTCATTTTCAAGGAGTCTGAAGGGGTGAGAAATTTAAAACAGAGATCTGAGTTAGCCATAGTAGTAAAATTCTAAAATAAGGCCATTGTAGTCCACTGATATTAGAACGTTTGCTAAGACCCCAATTAAACACAAGCAGAAAGCAAGCCAGAAATTCCACCTACTATTCTCAATTACTACTGAACTTCTTGTGGTTGACCTTATACTTTAGATTTTCTCTTTTGAAGAGGTACTAATATTTCATAATAGTTTTCCCAAATAACAAGATAATTTGCATTGGTAAAGAACACAAAGAAGAAGGAACATTTTTTAGAAAAGGTTTCCAAATTTGAAAAAGAACTTTTCCACAAATTTCTCTTCCAATATGAATAATAATACATTCATTTAGCAACTCTCACTTAAATTTAAAATTATAATGTATACATTAGGGTTTCCTTAAGAACACAGGCATCAGAGGATAGGCAAAGTGAACTACGGCAGCATGCATTTTTCTCCGGGTTGGTAGCTACAACATAGAGGGGGAAGCCAACTCATTATTCCAGTAATACTGTTACTATATAACAGCTTTCACAAGTGTATAACTATGTGCCACATATATTAATTCATTTAAGCTTTATAATATCCCTACGAGGTTGGTGCCAATATTCTCCCCTCTTTATAGAAAATTAGAAACAGAGATGAAGTAATTTAACAAAATCATGGAGCTAGTAAGTGGTAGAACTAAAATTCAAACAAAGGCAGTCTAGTTCCAGAAGGTATACTCTTAATTACAATTCAGTAGTATTCAATAAATAGTATCCACAAGAAATTACAAGAAGACTAAAGCAATTGGCTAAAGTGTGTGTGTATGTGTGTGTGTGTGTGTGTGTGTGTGCATTTTGTGCTGTGGTTTGAACCCAGGACCCCACACACGGGAGGCAAGGACTCTACCCCTGAGCTATATCTACAGCCCCACTATTATTCTTAATTTTTCCCTTGTCTTTCACATCTACTGTCTGAATTGATGAAGACCACTATGAAGTGGCCCTGAGCAGGACTTAAATTAACAAATTGGCGTTTTATGTTTACTTGTGAATCTATCTAAAGCCTAGGCTGCTTGTCTTGAAGTGAGCAATGGACTCACAGTAAGTAAACTTCTGTGAGTCACTAATCCCTACTGACACCTATAATGGTGGATGAAGCCAAAAATCTTCAAAGGATAAGACAAGATCACAGCCAGATACACCTGAATCAGATCTCAACTAGATAAAACCTATAGCCTCAGGTATCTCATTCCTGGGTAGATTAACTTTGTCTATATTAAAGATTAATTTAATACCTTACATGGAGAAGTCCTTCAGTAATTCCGCCCTTCTTGAGCATTCTTCTCACTTTTTCTGATAATCAAATAAACATGGGCCACCCAGAGAAGGTCTTGGCCTTAGCCCTGAAAGAATTTAAAATTCTGTGAGAGGGCTTTGATCTTTCTGGATCCCTAAAATCATTCTATTCACCTCTTTTTATTTCGCCTTTACCATATACTCCTTCAGGAGATTCCAGACCTGATCAGCCTGCAATCACTGAGAGATATCATTAACCAGATACTGAATAATGTATTTCTTTTCAGAGAGGATGGAAGAGATATTTTCCAGAAAGTTGTGCCATAGTCTCAAGGGCTTGTTTCTATGTCACTGAAGATATGATATGTCCCCGATCTCTAGCCCAAAATTTCAAACACTCTGAATATTTTTTCATTAGTCCAATTCATTTGACCCAACCTGACCTTATTTAAGTCTCCTCACCTGTCCCCCCTTGCCTTCCTATGCAATCTTATTTGTAGAGCTTTCTCTGGAGCCTCCTAGTTTTCTGCTCAGGCACTCAGGGCCAAGTGCTCCTCCTTTGTGCCCCAGTAATATTTCAATCATCCGCAATCCTCTCCTCAGAGCATTACGTTACCAAAAGTACAAAAATTGGTAAGATATAAGAAAACATATGGTCTTAGGGAACCCTAATAAAGTATGTAGCGGAAAAATTACTTCTGTCTGTGAGACTGGCACTAATTAGTTTCAACATTTAATGAGTTAATAAACCAAGGCATAAAATATCTCATCCAGACATATTTCTACAACCTGTACCAGATTGCTGGGCACTGATGGAAAGAATGACTATAATAGTTGCAATTTATTACAGAAGATTTCCATGGAGAATATTTAAGTAACTGTGGCAGTCAGTGGCCTTATTAATGAAAAATAGCTTTATTTTTCACAGTTTTAATTGTTATTTTTTACTGGTACATGTTTAGAGTACATAATGACCATATTTCTTGTGGGAGTGTGTACCTGTACATAACACATTTTAATTCTTTTTTCATCTGCTACCCTCCTTCCTTCCTCACTCACTCTACCCATTGGTCCTTTCATTTAAACAAAAGGTCTATTTCCTATCTATGCTTTATCTTGCTCTTTTTTATATTTTGAGTTTTACATATAGGAGAAATCATGTGATATTTAAGATTTAAGCTTGTATGTCTTATTTTAATATTAAAGCCTCAAGGTTCTCCATTTCTTTAGGAAAAAGGTAAAATTACTTATAGTTGTCTTTTGACTAAAGAAGGCATAAAACAGTTATACACTGATTATAGCTTTATATGTGGACTATACAACATTTAATATTTAAATTTTAGGGCCAGGGATATAGCTCAGCTTTACAAGTGCCTGCTTAGCAAGCACAAAGTCATGAGTTTGATTGCCAGTACCAAATAAAATAAAATTTAAATTTTAGAAAAGTAATTAGTTTTAAAATAAAAAATTGGATCAATTAAGGTCTGATGCTCTCATTTTGCAAACATCAAAATGAACAGAATTTACTGTCAGGTATTAAAATTGAGAGTTTTTATAGTGTGAAATGCCATTTTATTTTTAAACAAAGACAAGCTAATTTTCTAGGGTTTTTATAGTAGATTGCTGGCTAATAAATACTAATAAGGCCATGTCACAGTAAAAGTATAAGATGTAAAGCTTAAAAAGATTTTTCATAGAATTAAATATTGGATTTTTTTCTGTGAGCTACAAATGACATAGGTAGCTCAGTTTATCTTAGAGAACAGTCTGTTAAAGTCGGTGTCATATGAGATAGTAAATCCATAAGACATAGTGGTATATGAAATCAATCCTTTTAATAAAGTTTCACTAAATTCTAATGTGCCATTGCAGGGTTCACTGCGTTTTCAAATTTGCTTTGCTGTGCTATGAAACACAAATAGAAATAAACCTGACAAATTTTCTTCATGTATTCAGTGGTCCTATATAATTCAGAGCATTTCTTTCATTTTATGATATAATTATTTGAATACAACATTTTGCTAAACAACATAGAAGCTATCACATTAATTCCATGATTCTCTTTATGAATAAGATTACCTGTCTTGAATAAGTAACCCCATAGTCTTTATTTTTTCCCCTTAATCCAACTCATCATTTTGCCCTCAGTGGGGAACAATAGCCTTTGCAATATAATGCCAATTTGCAAATTTCTTGATTATATCTTTACAGACATTGTTTGTTTATCATTTCTGTCGTAGTTCCACCATCACCATTTTCTCATTTCTGTCATGGCTTATTGTCTCATCTCTAGTCACACTTCAATGTATCATATTGGAGACACAAAGCTGAAGTGGCTTAGTTTAATAGACCATGAAATTTTGATGACAGTTAAGTTAATTTTGCATGAAGATCAAGGAGCCAAAGCTGCAAAAGTCATTCACAGAAAATGATTTTGGAAATGGAAGGTTACTTTCTAGTTTAACTGGGTCCAGTTCTCTTCTTGAAATTATTTCAAATTGTATTATTAACAGAACACCACCTGCTTGTAACTGTTCTCCTTTCCAAAATCTTTACACTTAAAAATGACAGCCACTGTATGATTTATTAAAAAAAAAGAAAATATAATATCCATCTTTAAAAGAAAGTTTGAATCAAACACGATAAGTAAGCAGGTAAATATCTGGGATTCTCTCAACAATTACCAAATTTTGTTTTTCCCACAGGCTTATGAATTTCTAAAAGACTGTGCAAGCAGGTCTAACAGAACCAGTTAGTAATTCCAGGTTAGTGGCTTTCAAGACACAATTAAATCACCATGGTTTATTCATTTGTTCTTTCACAAAAATTCAAGAAATACAAGGATGAACAAAAGAAACACTGACTGTGCCCTTGGGAAGGCAACAACATAATGAGGAAGAATTTTTTCATCAGTCACATGAATAAAGAAAATTTAGGAGGTTCATAACATAACAAATTACTTTAAAACCCAGTAGCTTAAAACAAAAAGAAGTATTTACTGTTTTACAGTGCCCACAGGTCAGCAATAGCTCAATAAAATGGTTCTGACTCAGTGGCTCTCAGGAGGCTTGGGTCAAAATATCAACCAGCAGTCATTTATTAGGTTGAACTAAGATTCTGTTCCACCTGATTGCTTTCATTTTCAAAACTTTCCTGGATTACACAATATATTCACAATGCTACTAATTAAGAAGTCGTACCCAGTACAGACTGTTTCTAATATGAAAAAAGGTCTGGTATTTCAATTCTGAAGTTCCTAATCTCTGTCAAACCCTGCAGGGTGGCTTTCCTTTCTTTCCGTTTCCTAGTAATCTGATCTTTGTATAATTTCTTTTTAAAACTTTAATAACATTTTATTTACTGTACTTTATCAAAAGGAGTTGTGACATGTAATCAATATAAAGGTTATTAATGAGGTAGCTTAATTTTCATTTTTATTAGCAACATATTACTCTACAAAGTATTGGATTTCAATATGACATTCTTGTACATTCATATAACATATTTTGATCATATCTATCCTCCCTTATGCTCTCTAAAACCCTTTTCCCTCTCTTCTACTTTTATGACATTTAAGATTCCAAATGTTAGGGAAAATATGTGATACCTATCTTTCTGAGACTACCTTTTTCTCTTAACATGATAATCAATTTTTTGTCAATTGACATAATCTCATTCTCTTTTATGACTGAATAATACTACACTATGTACATATACTTTATTATCTTTTTCCATTTATCCACTGATGGGGCCCTGAGCTGGTTTCTTGTCCTGGCTATGGTGAATTATGCCGTGATAAACATGGATATATACATATTATTCTGACTTTAATTCCTTTGGGTATATAATAGGGAATGGTATACCTGGGTCCTATGGTAATATTATTTTCAGCTTTCTAAGGAAGCTCCATATTCCTTTTCATTGTGGCTGTACTAACTACATTCCCTTCAGCAGTGTAGAAGGGTTCCTTTTTTCTTGAGTCCTCACTAGCATTTCTAATGATTCTGATATCCAATATTCACCTAATAGACTTATATTTTCCTGAGTTAGAGCAAATGAAATTCTGTTGCTTGTAATCAAGAATACTAAACTGATAAACCATATACGGTGAATATTATGCTAATAACCATGAAAATTTATAGGAAGGTCTTAAGTACATTCAGGCAAGGGGAGAAATTAGATGCGCATTTCAAAACAGTTGATTAGTTGTAAAAGTGCAAAGAGAATTTAAGGGGTGAGAGTATAATCAAGTCAAGACCTATTACAATAGTCCACTTGGTACTAGATGATATTGCAGACTTGTGAAGACAGGGACATGTGATAACTTCAAGAAATCGAAGAAGTAAAACATGAAAGTTAATGATCAGTTAGGCATAGAATGTGAGGAAACAAGGGTGTTGAAGAACATGATTTCTATATTTCTAGCTCATGCAGTGTGCACATAAATTCATAAATAACAAATGATGAGCCTATTAAATGCAAAATATGGCCAAGGAAAACAATCAGATATGTGAGTATGGCATTTAAAACATTCCAGAAAATAAATCAAATAGGTTATTGAACACACATGAGGTATAACACTGACAATCAGCCTAGAGATACATTTGCCTATGTATAGTAGTAGAAAATATGGACTTGCCTGGCCATTAGGACCATCTGGAGAGTTGTTTATACAAAAGTGGATGTCTGAGATCAGAGACTGATTTGATTACTTGGGATATGATCACAATTTTTTAAACATTTCTCAATGATTTTAATAATCATCCTAGGTAGGAAACTACTGTAGAGTAAGCATCACATAAGCAGAAAGGGAAATGAACTAAGACTGAATTGTGGAAAACTTCAAACTTTACTGGCTAGTTAGGAGAAAATGAGCTATCAACTAAGACTCAGTAGAAGCATTGGAAAGGGTAGGGATAAAACAAATGGGACATTAACATAAAAAATAAACTATGAAAGTTTCAAATGGCAAGAAAACAGTTAAATTTATCAAATGATTATGGAGAGGTAAACTCAGATAAGAAATGGCCACAATACTTAAACACACTGTTGACCCTTCAAATAAACGTTTCAGTTTACTGATAAGACTAAAGCCAGACAGAAGTTTATTGAACAAAATGTTGTTTGTGAAAAGCCGAAGAAAGACAGAGATATTACTTAGCTGAAGAGGGATAAGGCAGCATCCAGGAGCAGCTGAATAGTCAAGCAAGATGCTTTGCTGTATTACATATGGTACCACTGAATTAAAAGATCTACAGCAGGCTTTAAAAGTCAGTATAATGTATTCAACTGACAAAAAGAGAAAAAAATTCAAGAAAGTCATAATAGTGTATAGTTTCTGAAAAGCTATGATCCTGAGTGAAATCCTAATAACAAAGGGAAGGCTGATCCTTCAATAAGGAGAACATCTCCCTGAATCCAGGAGGGAAGAGGAGTACATATAAGTGTATAAGCAGGGCCTGAGGCTATACTTTGAACTGTAAAGATAAGAAAGTTACAATCAGATGATTTTTTTCCTCTAAAGTAGAAAGCAAGGCGTGTGTTAACAACAGGGTGGGAGTGACATGTGTCAGGCAAAAGTTTGTAGAAAATGGCAAACAATGCTTTCTTTTCTTTAATCCCTTTTAATATTCTGTTCTGTTGAATTTCTTGAATTTTGTTTGTTATATGCTTCAATGTAAATTTATTTTGATCATGGCTAGCGACAGTTCTATATGTGTTACTTATTTGTATTTCAAATTCTTTTTCCATGTTTGGCACATTTTTGGCCATTACATCTGTAAAGAGGTTTTTTATCATGTTTTCACTATCTCCAGCTTTCTCATGTGATCTTTCAGTGATCTAAGCAATAACTTCATAGGGATGATCATTCTGTCCACCTCCTATTAACACCTGCGTTGTCAATGTCAGTTAAATCCAAAATACCTTGGTCCTCCCAAACCCTTCTCACCACTCCTATGTTCATTACCGTTCTCAACTTCATTGTATCAAAAGTTGGAATCTTTATTATACATTATAGAATATTACTTCTTCATAACAACCATGGACAAAAGCCACATGCCAAGTAAATAACTAACATCACTCTGGTATTTCTAAAAAGTTGATGTAATATATCAGAAAACATTTGTCTTTTCGTTCCTTGCGAAGCCCTGAACCATGAGATTAAAAGAGACATAGAAAATGTAACAAAGACCACGTTATTCTTTCATATTTAGCATCCAAAGCCTGTATGTTATTTATGAACCTGTAAGGATTTTAATAATATTCATCTGTAGATGATTTTTACACTTTGTGTTCTTGGAGGTATTTAGAAATGAAACTACTATACACCTGAACTTATAGAACTTGCATATAGAGAGGAGTTCTTCCTCCTAATCTATAAAGTGAGCAACTTGGAAAGAAATGGCTAGAACAAGAAAATTGTCAACTGTAGGTAATTTATGAAAGGAGAAAGTGACAATTTTGAAAATAAAAATATGCCTTTCCTATGTATGGGAGAATGTAGAAAGAAGAGGAAATGACACCTCTAAATAAAGATACTTTTTACAGACAAATGCTAAGAGTGCATGAAACTCAAAATTGTCTTCCTTTATTCTTTGATTCTCTTTAAGACCAATAATCCTTTATTAAAAATATGAGGTGAATTAATTCATTACAGCAGATCCTATTATGGCCAAGATCATAGATTATTTTCCTGAGGCTTAATTTCAGTTAACAACTATGTACTATTTTAAGATGATTTGGCCATCTTAAAACTGCATATTCTTGATCATAAAAAATACTGGATAGAACTGTTTGTATGATCTAAATCCAAATCACCTCCACTTGGCTGAAGAATTGCTACAAAGTATACACTCCTCAGTAAAGTATAATTGATAAGAGGAAATGAGAACAAATTAAAGAGTAGGACACCCATGTATGAGGTGATCATTTTACATCAGCAGTAAAAATGGCAATAACTAAAAGTACATATCCATCATAAAAAGCCTTATTATGCTACGCCAAAGAAACAACAAAAATTGAACATATTGTATTATTTCAACTACTTTAAAAGTACATATTCAAATAAAAATTGGAAAAAATCTACAAATATGAAAATATAAATTACAGTGTTGGGGGACTTATGAGTGATTATTCTGTATTTTCTGTAATTGTAAAACACTATTGCTTCTATAAAAATAAGTAATGGCTTGCTAAACTTGATGAGGCTTTAGGGGCATTATCTTTATATACAATAGACAGTGCTTTCTTATTGTCAAGGGAAGCAATGCAATCATTCTGCCTTCTAAACTTTGTTTTAATTAAAAAAGAAGAGTAATCCTATGACAGTCTAAAACTTAGAAAGTGTCAGCTCAGCATTTGTGAAAAATGCTCAGACTAGCAACCAATGATGAATTAGGCTAGTTCAGAGACTAATAACACTATTGAATGAACTGTCATTTTGGTTCCCACATGCAGTGTGTCTCACAGGAGCACATGTGAATAGATGTAGTGGAGGATTTCTACTTCTATTACCAAAATGATTGAAGTGTTGGTGATGGTTTATAATCAGACACCTAGATTTTATTGGCTTTAGCTATCAAAAGTGTCCAGGGAACACTAAAGTCTCACTAGTAGGAAACCCTTTAAGGTGATGGCTGCATGGATGACAGCAGCGAGGATGAGAACCGTTGGTTCTTATAGGAAGACAGAAAACTGAAAGATAAGTCCAAAATTACAATTTTCATAGTCCACATTAATGTGAGAGAATTAACAAATCTATAGACATGACAAATCAACAGTACTCTGTCACTCTTCACACTTAATATTTTATTTTGGAAAATCATTCAAAGTCATAGATGGGTTTTCACAAAACATACTTTAGAATAATCCTGGTAACTAAATTTGTACAACATTTCTTAGTGTTTGAAATATATTTTTTATTCTATGCCACATAATTGTTCTATGGTCACTTTGAAGGGATAAGGTAAGGCAGTGCTATTAACATTCTACACATGAGAGTAAAAGAATTTAACTGACTTATATTCAGCTAGGGAGTATTAGTGTCCAAACTTAAATTCAAGAAATTGGACTCTACACCACCTCCCACAAATAGTACTAAAGCCATTAAAATAAGGTAGCTTCCAGAAAAATGTATATTTTAAACATTGTTTGACTTTCCTCTTAGCTCTCTTCCTACCAAGACTTCCTTTGCTCTCACTGTGACTCCTGCCTCTCCAAGGAAAAGAAAATTAATTCATGCTGATGTATTAGAAAGGTACTGACTATGCTCCAAAGTTTGCTTTTGCCTTAAGAATG
Organism: Dinomys branickii; assembly: GCA_004027595.1. Classification (NCBI taxonomy): domain Eukaryota; kingdom Metazoa; phylum Chordata; class Mammalia; order Rodentia; family Dinomyidae; genus Dinomys; species Dinomys branickii. The sequence goes on along the minus strand of PVLD010009799.1, from coordinate 3,193 downwards.
CTAGGAAAGAGCATTCTTTTTGTAGTACATGTTTGCCATAAATATTGAATATGTACATTACGGGGAGTTGGTACATAAAGCATTCTTGAAAACAATGAAATGAGCTATAGGGAGAATTCTTAGAACTGCCAAAAACAGAAGAAATAAGGTATCTTGAGGGCCTTCAAAACATGCCATTGCAGGATCATTTATTTTACTTACTTATAGTCTAATCCTGCACAGCATTCCTACTAATTTGGGTGCCAGCTAGGGTAGAGTACACAGAGGGCTTTCTACCGTGTATAAGCTGTGTGATCTACAATAAACAAGATCAAATGACTCTGCAACTCCATTTCCTCATATAAAGAATGAAAGTCTGTATTTACAGCGTGGGAGTTCGGACAAAATGAGATAAAACTTTATTTCAGGAAAGAGATGATCATTATTCTTAATATTTTCAGCTGTTTTTTTCTAGAGATTTTTATCTTCCAAAATCAAGTTACTTCCCTGACCAACGTTCTTCCAAGAAGCAGCATCATAAATTTTACAATTTTCTCTTAGCATTACACAGAATGAGAAGCGCATCTACCAGAATGAATGCTATAAAAATCCATGTTTATAACTTTGAGAATTATCTAGAAGGCTGAGAACTAGTATGATTTCAAAGTGTTTGAAAGATGTTTTTTTCCGGTTTTGGCATTTCCTGATCACAAACATGGCATCTAACACATTTAGAGTAACACACACCACTATAGATTTAGGTAGCTATCATGTATATCTATCACACACATACTAAACTTTTAAAACATAAATCAATCAACTTTATTAATCCAATCTCATTTCCCCCAGTAATTATCACGTTTCCACAATCCTTAATGTACATATCTGGCAACCTGTCTTAAAATTTTACCATTCTATTTGGATTTTACAAAGCATTGAAAGCCCTAGGTGATTTATCCTGTCATCTAATTCCTTCCTTCTCATGGCTATCATGAGCCTAATATCCTAGGATAAACATTGTTTCTCTCCCAAATACATAACTATGTAAATATTCCTTGAGAATATTATCTTTTGTTATAGCTTACCCTTAAGTCACATGATTTTCCCAGCTTGTAACTAAAAGTAATGTTCCGTGAAGATAGGACACAGATGGATATGCTTGCAAGTTGTAATATTAAGGCTATTAGGCCTAGAATACAAGGCACTGCTAAGAGAGGGTATATATAAGTAATATAGTGACAGGACAACAAAAGAGAGTATATCAGTAAGTCTCACTATTTCTAGAAATTCTTTCCTACGTAACATCTACAATCTTCCTTTCAAACAATATCCCAACTCAGTTCATTTCCCCGGATAGCCTGTGCATCTCAGGGGAAAGTGAGCCTACTGCCTGCCCCCTGACAAGTGCTGAGGTAGGTCTCACTGGACTAAGAGCAATTTAGTCTTCCTCCTGGTAAATTATAGGTTCAGAAATGGACAGACAAGAGGCTGGGGCATGAGAATCATAACTTCAAGCTCACCCTGGGCAATTTAGCAACTGGCCAAGACCTTGTCTCAAAAACAAAAGAATATAGAAAGGGGCTGGGGATGTAGCTCAGTGCAAAGGCCCTAAATTCAATTCCCAGTATCAAGTTTAAAAAATAAGCATAAATAATAACAAAATAGACACACAATTCACTAAATTCCAATGACATTTCTAATGAGAGGCCTTTGCAAAGAGCGGTCCATGGATAATCATGTTTCTTTTTGAGAGGAAAGCTTTTGGAGGCACTCTTCTTTCCCTTCCTTTTGGATATTGTCATGCACAAATATGAGGATTAACCTGAGGAAGAAGTCGACACTCAGAAAGAAACAAGGTGAAAAGAATCATAGAAAAATGAAGCCAAAACTACTGGATGAAGTGTCCCCCAAGCTCACCCCCCCAACTGGATATCTCCCAGTATGAGCCATTACATTACTTCACTTCATGGACCTGGTAGAATCACAATTTATTTGACTTTTTGCCCATTCAGTTCAAATGATATAAGCCAAAGACAAATGTTTTTTTCCTGTTTGTGAAAAATGTTTTGCGTGGGTCCCACAGCCACTATGATCAAAGAAGACTTTTTTTAAAATCACATCTACACCATTTATTTGGTATATATAAGTAAAAGCTACATAAAGAAAAGATACCTGACTACCCAAGATATCACTGTACAATTGATAAAAGCGAGGTTTAAATATTCCTGGATCTCATATATTGAAAATTTCTTTGCAATAGACTGCATCTTCTTCATCATTAAGATCATCTACAGACAAGCAAAATCTTCTACAAAGATTTATTTTGCCATAAATTGAATACATAATTTTTAATCCTTCTAATAAAAATAACGCATTATAGAAAATTAATTATTGAGTATATAAAATGTTTTCATTCTAAGAATCTATGATATGAATAGGTTGGATCATAATTAATGCTTTCTAGAGTGACTCTTATAAAAGTGCCTCTCCAATCATATCTGACAGCTGACTTGTCCAACTTGGCACTTAGGCCTTCAAGATCTTAATAAAGCAAAAGTGAACTAGAAAGCTGTTCCAAATAGAAATGTAAAAATGTATATACTATTCCTACTTAATGTGCAGTATTTGTATTCACTTAACTAACAATCATACCATAACAACAAAGAAGAATTAAGGTTTTTTTGGTCCACAAAGTTATCCATTCTTCCAATCCTACAGGCAAAGTTGGATCATTAAGTGGGAAAACCTTAAACACTACTACAGTTTACAATCTCTTTATTATGCCTCTTTATTATATGTGTGAAGCTTTATGTGCAGAGTAAAACAGCATTGTTAATGAGTGTATTGAATAATATTATGAAGTCAAAATACTCAGTATGATAAATTAGCAGTAGTACAATAATTATGCAGCATTCTAACTTGGCCTATATGTAATGGATTTTAATTATTAATGTATTTAAAGTAACTATAAAACAGCATTTGTGAGTACATGGCACTCTCTAGGTAATAAGAACTATTTAGGAAAGTGCTATATTAAATTTCTTTTTTTATTATTTTAGAAACATAAAAGTACAAAAACATATTGACAAACAGACACCCATTATCATAGAAAATAGTACAATCACAACTAATCTATAGACAAGGTGATATGGTCTCAACAGTAGTTGTTGCTTTATCCATTGATACCTTCGAATTGTAGATGTATGGACCCATA
>PVLD010009798.1:0-68387 GCA_004027595.1 Dinomys branickii | reverse complement strand
TGCACTGCTACCCCCAGGCTAGCCGTCACTGCCGGACAGCTCTACAACCTGAGCCAAAACAAACCTCTCTCCTTTAAATCCTGTCAGGCATTTTGTCCCCTGGAGGAGAAAAGCTAGGAAGACAACTCTAGTGGCAGCATTTAAGGAGAAGGGGGAGCCTGAAGAGACAGTGGCAGGAGAAGGAAATCCACACCACTAGACACAGAAGCACACATTCTCAGAGGGGCACAGGTGAGGGCAGGGGACAGCAGGGGACAGCAGAGGAAGACTTGAAACTGGCCAGGGAAACTGCTCGGCTCAGGAGCAGAATCGCGCCACACACTCGAGGCTCTGAACTGTGCCAATGAGGTCCACAGAGAGGACACATCTCGTGGAGGTGGCTTTTGTGTGAATACGGTTTGTTCTAACATTAAAGAGAAAATTGGATGGGCACCGATGGGTATGCAGGATGAGAAAGCAGTTTCAAAAACAAAGTCACCATGCCTTCCTTGTTAGAAGTTTTCGGCTACAGTATTTTTCCTTAGTGGGCACTGAAAACTCTTTTGAGATTCACCTAACAAGGCATGTTCCAAAAATCTGGGTTAGTGCATACAATAAGCTACAGGCAGAATGGCTGCGGATTATTTTCTGAATTAGTAAGTTTTCTGAGTCGTCTGCATCCTGCCATGAGCTCTCTGTAACGCTGCAGCCCCAGTCTGCCCACCAACCCCCTGGCTGGGGTCGGGTCTCTCGTTTGGGCAGAAAGTGACGACCAAGACCGTTAGTGGAAGCCACACCCTTGGCTTTGCAGTGCCTCCAGTGTTTTCTTTCTAAATGGAGCAAACAATTAATGGGGGGGGTCCAGCGGATTACAGAGAAGCTTTTAAGATTTAAAAAAAAAAAAAGCTGGAGCAAAAAGCTTCAGGGATAGAAAACGGGAATTCTTGACCGGCTTTACTGACATGAAATCATCATGAATTGGAAGTGGTGCACTGCAGCAGGAGAGTCACGCAGGGTGTGGGATCTCCTCTGAGGATTTAAGAATGAAGCCCTAGCCTTACTTAGGCCATGGGTCTGTGCTGTAGGCCTAGTGTGGGGCCAAGTGGCAGAATTGCCTCATCTTTTAAAAGCACAGGAGAGCCTTTAGGGAAACAAAATACAAACACCAGCTCCGCGATTATCTCACTTAACCCCACACCCCAGCCCTGAGACCTGCGAGCTGGCCTCATTCCCACTGTTTTTATCCAGTTGAGGAAATGGGGGCTGAGCAAGAAGCTGAGGTAGTTTTCAAAGTTCCCAAGTTGGCCAAGTGGTGGGTGAGAATTCAAACCCGGTGTGGGCCCCACAGCCTCCTCCTAACTGCTGCCCCAGGGAATGAATGCCCAAGCACTCGGCCGAGGAGGTGCTGAAGGCAGAAGTGCAGTCTGCATGAGAAGAGACTGTTTTATTGGCACTGACAAGTGCCCAGCACCATGAACTGTCACACAGCAGGAATGCCCCAGTAGCCTGGATGCAACCAGGACAGCTCACTGCCAGCCCCAGAACTGCAGCCGCCCTGTGGGCACTACCTATCCCTGAGCTTCCCGGCAAACCTGCAGAATCACTGGATTAGCTGTGCCCAGTTCTGGACCTTGGCAGCTAAGCCACACTCTGCCATGTTTGAGAGTCACTTGTGTGGCTGCACGGAGCAGAGGTGCAGGGTTTATTATTGTTGTACAATAAGAACATTTCTTATCCATTATACTATTAGTGCACCTTTCGGCCCCTTCAGTGAACACAGCCATTCCCCATGGTGGGGATGTTACTAGAGAGGGAACTGACTGGGTTAGAGGCTATGCACGTTTAGCTTTAGGAAATGCTGCCATGTAGTTTTTCAAAGAGAAAATGCTAGTAAAAGAACTTAAAGGTTTATGCCTAGTAAATGGGCACCCAGTAATAGCACTTTAAACTACTAAGGGGACCGTAACAATGGTAACAGAGCCATCCTTAAATATCAGAAATGAATTGAAGCAACATTAAAAATCATCTGCATGGTGGAAGTCTTGCTTGGCAAAGGCTCAAGTAATAAAGCTAAGGAGAAACCAGGCTGAATGGGGCTTGGAAAAGTTGTATAAAGTAGCCACTGGGCTGGCTACAAACTTGGGGTTGACAGGAGTGAGTAGCTGTTGCCTGAGCGTGGGTCTGTGAGGGCCCCGCTTGCTGAGTGAGATGGGAACCTTTACACCCCTGGACCTTGGTTTTTTCACAAGTCAGGCTCTAAATTCTATTTTGGGTGCAATGTCGGGAGGCATAGATAAAGGGAGAAGGTTTCCGCCCTGCCTGAAACAGCAAGGCCTGATATAACCTGGCCAAAGCCAGCACGTGTAAAAGTAGGGATGTGCTTTGCTGAAAAAAATCAAAACACAGTGAAGGTTAGGTTAGCTGAGTTGATACACCAGGGCAATCCTAAGAGTTTCAGTATCAACTTAAATGCTTGAGAAATACTTTGGGATGAAATAAGGAAGCTTTTGGGGCAAAAATGATTTGAAATGATTTGGCCAAAAGGATTTTAACAATTTAAAACATGCCCCCGGGTTCTTGAGTTCCTTATTTTCCACCCACCCCCACATCCCCTCACTTTTGTCACCCCTCCCTTCTCCCTGTGACATCCGTCAAACACGAAACAAACTCCACCGAGTTTGCCATTTTCCCCTACTTTTAAGTTAAGCTTTTATCAATAGGCATGTTTCTTTCCTCTTCCTAGAGTTAAGAGATTAATTTTTATTCTTTGTTTGAAAATAAACACATGAAAGTTTACTAATTTTCCTCTGCATGTAGTTTTAGCCACACCCCACTAGTTCTGAATACTTATCATACTCAAAAGCATCTGCTCTTATATTTAAATACACCCCTTTCCCCCTCTATTTTTAAGGGCTACACTAAATGAATTTTAAAATAAACCAACACATGGCCTTATGTGGAACAGAACCCATCTCGATGATATTGATAAAATGTTTGTCATTCTTGGGAGTTTTTAAAGTTCTGTCAGGGTCCACCCTGCTTCTTTACACATGAGGATGTGCTTTAGAAAGAGACCACACCCTGTCATGTGTCTAACATTAGCGTCTTTGTCTTTGCCGTGAACTGTTTAAACAAGACCCCAAACCAAGCCAGCTGTACAAGCAGCGTATAAATCCCTGCCATCACTCCTCAGCCTCCTCCTCCTTGACCTGTTGACAGAGGAGGTCAAGACCAAGACCAGTGCTGGGGGCGGCAAAGAATTCTGTACAGATAGGGATTCCTTTTTGTATTCATACACTTTGGAAACTGAGATTAAGTACAGAAGAAAAACACTGCCAAACCCCAAAAAATTCAACGATGGTTGTGAGAGTTTGCTCTAAACAGCAGTCTGTGAGTCTGAGACTAGGGAAGGCAAAAGTGAAAGAAAAACAAAGTTTTTCTTTTTAAATCTGAAGTGACAAAAGAGTAATAAGCCTTCTGAGGTTTGCAGCACCATGAAAACAAATCCCCTCATTTACATCTGTGAATAGCGGCTGCATTTATAGCTCCAGAGAAATGGCAAGTCAGAGAGCAGCAGGATTACCAGGGTCCAGGTATTTACATATGAACACTAGAAAGAGGCGGGTATGTGGACTTTGACCCTTACCAGTACCCTTACCAATCCACTTAGGAAACTGAAATCGAAAAGTGAAAAAATCCTCCTTGGCACTGAAGCAAGACAAAAATACCAGTCAGATTTTCAGAGGCCATGTAGCATTTAAAACACACATGACAGCAAGAAAATAGTAGTTAACAGTTGTGGAGTCCAGCCAAGTTCCAGGCAAGCTTTGCATGCATTACCCCATTTAAAGTTCACAAAGCTCTTAGGAGTTTGGGAATGCCTGCTTTAGAGATTAAAGAACTGCGGCTGAGAAGTTAAGTGACTTGCCCTACTGCCACATAATTCCACAGGCCAAGCCAAAGTCTTTAGCGACTAGACAGCCCCCAGGAACCTGGGAATGGGACGCCAAACCATGCTCCTTATTTATAACTTCTACACCCCCCCCCTCAAGTATGTGGCCCATATTCCACTCCATACATTGTAATCTACTGGAGTGACAGGTAATATTGCTTGTCAATTTGAATGGATTAAGAGATTTCTGGACAGGTGATCATATGTGGAGGATGCTAACCTCACTAAGGGATTAATCCATCCATGAGTCCATGGTTGAATGTATTATGAAGAGGCGGGGCCTGGCTGGAGGAAGTAGGTCACTGAGCCATGACCTTGGGAACTCTACTGATCCCTGGCCCCATCCTGTCCAGGACTTTTCCAAGCTGCTCTTTCTTCTGGCTGCTGTGAGCTAAGCAGCTTTCCTCTGCCATACCCTCCCACCATGATGTCTCTGACTTGGAGCTGGCTGACCATGGACTAAACCTCTGAAACCATGAGCCACAATAAACCTCCCCTCCCTTACATTGTGTCTGTCAGATATTTTGTTCCAGTACAACTAAAAACTGGTAGATTATACGTGTAAGACTCAGGTGAGATGATTACGGAGAGAAAGCAGGTTATGACATAATTATAATGCTGTATAAATAAATATAATTCTAGATGATTACATGATAAGCCTAAAATACCAAAATTTTATGGCCTGTGTTACTTTTTAGAATATATTTCTTATACGCAGAAAATAATGGAGTTAAACAGAAATAACAGAGTGGCAATACAGAGAGAACAAGACAAAGGGTTCTAGTTTAGAAAGAAGACACACACAGTTATAAGAAGAAAAAAAAAATCAAAGCAGATCTGTGTTAGCAACTGTGCCAAGTCTTAGGGTCAGAAAGAAAAGAAAGGGAAGAGTGACAGTTTACCTGCCTGCTGGCCTTCAAACATCACTACGTAGCAGGTGTCCTGTCACTCTAAATATGTGCCCTCACTCTTTTGGAAAAAATAAACACACTGAGATATAAAGAAGAGACTGAATTAGAAAAAGCAAGGTAATGTAAACCCTATCTAGATGATGAAATTAATGTTCAATAGTGGGCAGACTAAACGCTCATTTAGAGGCTGAAGATCTAGGCTCAGTGAGACAGCCCATGTGTAGCCTGTGCAAGCCCTTGCTTTCAATCCCCAGGACCAAAACACCAAAACCAAACTCTCATTTCCAAAGCAAGGATTCACTTTCAAATTCCTCACACATATAAAATAACCAAAGCAGGAAAAAACCCAGCAGCTTTATAGCCTTGTTGTAGCCACGATCCATCGAGTAGCCTGTCTTTAAAATTTTCCTTCTTTGACTAGTCAATTCAAGAAATTATCTATAATCACTTGGTACTTCTCAGTGCGCTAAATCTGTAACTCATGATTTGTTCTCTAAGCAAGTGTAGGCAGTGGTCACTTAATTTCTACAAAGGTGAGTGATTAGGCAGGAATAGCAACTCAATGTCTGTTATCATGCTAGGCAGACATTATGGTTCTCTAATTTCATATTCAGCTGTTTTAATATTTAACATGACAACTTCACTACACTGGTAAAACATAGCCCAGATGTAAGTCATTTATCCTATACATAACAGGTAAAAGGAGAGCCTTTTAGATGCAGTAGGAGAGTACAGTGCTTCTGAAATGGAGTCAAAATCAAATGCTGTCTTCTCTGTAACAGAAGATTAGTATGTTTCCAGTATGTGAGCTTTGAGGGGCACTTTGACAAGAGCCCAGGTCTCACACGGCAACATTAGAAAAGCAGTGTGAAGAAGAAGTAAACAGCTCAAATGTCCTGCTTTTATAAAGCACTTGGAAAATTTGAGAATGGGCCTTTGATATTCTACTACCAAAAACAATCTTCATTCCTTTGATTTATTATTGTTAACTTTTCCGGCACAAAGTCAACATATAACGGTGTAAGGTCCCTTTGGTTGATTTTTCCACGGAAACTCTCAGAAGTCTGAGACACACTGGGGAGGGGGGCAGTTGTCTTGGGTCAAGCATGATGTTCCAGAGTTCAAAGAAAGATTTTGGATCAGCCGGGAATAAAGGCCCCATACAGGTGTCTGAAAGGGCATTTGATTTTAGTGTTTGTCAGACAATTCAAGGACAAGTCCAGTGGATATTAAATCTTCCTAACAAAAAGGTTCCCCAACAGACAGTCCTTGCCCTCAGCTTGGTTTTAGGTTTTGTTGGTGTATTATTTTCGACAGCCTTACTAAAAGTTCATTCTCAATTAATTTTGCTCTTAGGAAAGCCAAGCCATGTGCTATTGTAACCCAGTTCCATGAGTCTGGTACTTTAAATAAGACCCCCTTAAGACCTCACAGATCTGTGGACCAGCATCCAGTGGGCTTAGCCAAGACTCTTACTTATGGCCTCAGAGACCTGAATCAAAGTGTGGTTGACGTGGACTCTGACCTAGAGGCTGTGAAGGAGAACCTGCTTCCAAGCCCATTCAGGTTGCTGGTGGAATTTAGTTGCTGGTCACAGCTTCCCAGCAGCTCCCTCCACCTTCAGCGTCAGCATGCACTCCCTCTGGGCCTCAGAAGTCTCCGCTTTCTCTTCCACCTGACCTGGGAGACAGCCCTGTTTTCATACACTCCTGCGGTTACGTGAGACCAACCTGGTTTATCCAAGCTAATCACCCCTTTGGAAAGTCACTGATTAGTAACCTCAATTACATCTACACAGTCTCTTTTCACCATGGAGGCATGACACCAAGGGACAAAGGTCTAGGTGGCCCACATGTCTGTCTACTGCAGTTGGTGTGGTGGAGAAGGAATTCCCTTCGTATGGATTTCCCCATTCCAGGTGACTCGGGTGGGCCACTTAGTTTGATATTTAATAGTCACTTGTGGGTTACAGTGGGCTGCATGCTGCTGTCTCTCCCCAAATCGTGTGCTGGAATCCTTCCCCACAGCATGATCAAATCAGGAGGTGGGGCTTTGGGAGGGAGTTAGGTCATGAGGGTGAAGCCCTCATACATGGAATTAGTACCTTTCTAACTGGGACCCCAAGAGAGTTCCTTCATTCTCTCTTGTCAGGTGAAAATACAAAGAGAAGGTCACAGTCCACACACTGATGGAACGGGACCCTCACCAAACCCACGCCAACATGCCAATCTCACAAGCCATTCTCCAGAACTTGGAGAAATAAATTTTTGTCATTTGTAAGCCACGCTATCTATGGTACCTTGTTATAGAGCCTGAACTACCAGGTAAATCAGTCATTAAATTATTTATCTGTATTTTCTTCAATGAGTTTATATTTTTGTGTGTTCATCGCCAGCCTCCTAAGTAGCAAGTACCACACACGTACCTGGCTTTGGTTGATACCACCCATGCTAATTCCCTTAGGGAATAATCGTGGTGCTGTGTCCCAAACATAGTTTTCCAGGTGAAATCCCAATTATTTCTTGAACAAAACTTAAGACAGTCCGAAGGATTTCTTAGCATAGATTCTTCTCTTTCCCAGAGAAATGCTTTGTGCATTTCACCTTCGTGCTAATGGCTCACAGTGACTAGCTGGACTGAGGAGTGGTGGTATTCCTGGAGTGAACAGTCTGTAACTTTCTACAGCGGGAAGAGTAGTGCTTCTATTTTGCTTCCAACACTAAACCAGAGTTATGCCAGAATTTTCCTGTGTTATTTTGAAGATTCTTAATTCTTAGCGAATTTGTTCAGTCAGTATTTATGTGGGTCTTGGAACGGGGGTGGAGGAATAGTGTCTATTCCCTGCTCACTCTGTCCCCACTGTCTTGCACGGGGAACCGGACAGCTGTGTGACACTGTGCGAGGCAGACCAGGCAAGGGATTAACAGCCAGGTTTGCAACGTTAAGAAGAGCTGCCAAGGGGAGGCGACCTCTGAACTGAATCCTGTAAATGCAATCTAAATGGCAGCTGGCACAAAGAAGAGAAGCAGGCATCCGTCTAGGCAGAGGGTCCTGGAACACGCAGAGAAAGGTGACGAAAGTGGGGTGCAGGGACGGGGAAAGGTGAGAGAGGACTGAGGCTGAGGAGGGAAACATGAAAAGCTCCTCCGTAGTAGGGTCGGTCACAAGTGTAAGTGTGTGCCTTATCCTCAAGGCAGTGGGGGGGTGGGGACGGAGGACGAAGCATGTTGCAGGCTTTCATTCCCATTCTGGACAGAGTGCGGAGAAGGGGGTCTAGATAAGTACCCTAGACTCCGCGGCAAGTCAGGAGTCTTCGCTAAGCACAGAAGGATGAGAGGACAACAGTCACTCGCTCAGCAGGGACGAGAGAAGGGATGGGCTTCTCCGGAGCCCACCAATGAGGCAGAAGGGACAGGAGGAGCATGAGAAAGCAAAGGGGAGTTCGAGCTCCTGCCACATTACGGGCACTTCGTTTAATTTCATTTCCCTCAAAACCACACTGTGAAGTAGGAAGGGCTGTCACTTCTATCATCAGGTAGGAAAACTTCACTAGGCAGGTAAGTAGCTTCTCACCTGCCTAGTAAGTAAAGAAATGCTAGCTCCTGAAACCCTCCCTGAGTCCTCAGTGAAGGGTCTTCTACTTCACACAGAAAAAGTTTATTCCTGGTTAAAAGCACCATGGAGCCTGCCGTGGTGGCACACAGCTGTAATCCTAGCACTCAGGAGGCTGAGGCAAGAGGGTCACTACGAGTGTGAGGTCAGCCTGAACTGCATAGTGAGACCCTGTCTCAAAAAATAAATAAAATTAAATAACACCATGGAAGCTTTCAGGAACATCGTGAATATATAAGCGACCAAGCTCTCAGTTGGGAACTAAAATAATCAATTGAAAATAAGACAAAGATTAAGAAGACAATCAACCAGAGGCCAGAAGTTCCTATAACTTTTAATACACATAACAGTCCACAGCGATAAAGGAAAGATAAAGTCCTAGTGCGGCTATGTGCTCAGTCACTCAGCAGATCTTAGGAGAGTGCTCTCTATCCTAACAGTGTTCTCTGACGCAAGGTGCTGACTGGGAAACAGCTTGTGCGTGCTGTACCTGACACAGACAGGAACACACGGCAGCCAGGTTGCTAACGTATTTTCAGAGAAAATGGAGAGTACGTGTTGTAGAGAAAAATCAGAATAAAATGCATACAATGAAAGCGTACTACAAAATAACCCAGTGGATCTAAAAACTTAGAAAGAAAAGGTAGGAAGATCAAATGAAATAAAACTACAGTGAATATTTGAATGAGTATTATACCAAAAAAATACATATTTAAATGATTATTATGCTAAGAGAATGTGATTTTATATTTCTAAAAATACATTTTTTTTCCTGCAATCAATTGCCCATTCATAAGACTATCATTATCTCCTTCGTGCTTTTTTTCTTTTTTTTTTTTTAAATCAAGAGGGAGGCAAGCGCCTAGAGGAGAGCTGTGCTTCCCCAGAGAAAGTAAGTCCTCAAGGCATGGGTCAAAAGCAGTGTAACCACTTCAGCAGGGAGCTTGAGCACAGCAGGCAGAGACCTGGCCACTTCCCAGAGCGTGGCTGCCACTTCAAAGCCTGAGCAGGTACCGGGCCATGCCCGCCTCTACCCTGTCACCACAAATCCCACACTCTCTTCGGAATGTTTGAATGTATAGAAACAAATTAACTTTGTTCTTACTTTATGACCAGTTCCCCTCTTAGAAGCCATTAGTGATGCAAATTCTTCCATTAGATTTTTTTATTAGGTTGTATCTTAGTTACTCTTCTCTCATTGCTGTGACAAAATACCTGACACCCAGAATTAAGGAAGGAAAGGTTTGTGTAGCTCACAGTGTGTAGAGGTTTCAGTCCATGCTTGGCTGGCTCCAAGGCAGGATGGCACATGGCGGAGGGCAGCAGTTCAAGGCGGAAGACAGCAAAAGCAACCAGAGAAAAAAGAGAGGAGCAGCAACAAGCAGCCTCTCTCCCTCCCTTACACTGTAGGCAAACTACCCGCCCCAGGGTGAGTGCAGCGCTCACACCCGTAATCCCAACATTGGACTGTGAATCAATCATTAATTCTAGAAGCCCGCCCCATGACTGCATGAGGCTTTGTGGGGACATCCAGACACAAACCGTAACAGGTTGCCATAGAAAATAAGACTCGGAAAGTTGAAGATCTTTCTTGTTCTGTTTATTGCCTCATATTTTCAGTCCTATCAAGAGGTGCAAGATCTACTTTTATATTTTAAGTGACCCTCAAGAAAGTCCAGTAATTTTCATAGAAAGCCAGGCATGGTGGTGTGAGTCTGTGATACCAGCACTCTGGAGGCTGAGGCAGGAGGATCACAGTGAGCCCAAGGCTGGCCCTGCCTCAAAAATAGCCAAAAGGCAAAACAAAATGAAAACGAGGGTTCAAATCTTTACAACCTAAATTACAGTAAACATTTCATCCCTCTAATCAGCACTGATCTATCAGCATCCTTCTGATCAAGTTAAAGGGTGAGACCTCAAGGGGCTTACAATCTAGTGGGAGCCAGGGCATCTCAGCTCATCCCTATAAGACAAAAGCAGATTAGTGCCCCAAGAACATTCAGGATCCACTCAGTAAGCTGGGTTGGCTTATCCTGCCCCCTTATTTTCATAATGCTCCAAAAGAAAAGGTCAGGGTACTTTGAAAGCCCTACTCATCCTGCCTCTTTCTCATGAGAGGGTGCCTGGGTGCACACTGCAAAGCGTCAACACCAGCACACTACATGTATGCATCGAAGTCACCACGGAACGGCCTGCTAAACGTTGAAGCCTTAGGATCTGGAAAGGCTTCCTCCTGCTGTGTTCTGAGGTGACCTCTGCCAATACAGTCAGGGGAATCAATTTTTCAAAATTCCAGCAGTACCTGTATCAAACTTATTTAATGAAGCCCAAAGGTAATTCTCCATCTATATAGATTGCTACCTTTAATGCTAAAAGGAGATGGAGCAGACGGGGCTCCATGAGCACTGTGGGAAGACGTGGTGCCTCGTTAAGGTCTGGCTGTCTAGGAGCAAGAAACTAGAATACAGCTCTCCTGGGACCTCGTTCTAGAAAACAGAAATGCTTTCCTTTCTGTCTGTGCTGTCAGCCAAGCTCTGTAGCTTAGGAAGGTGCTGAGCTCCTCCTGTGCTTTGGTTCTGGCCTGAGACTGACACTCCTAAAATAAGGGAAATCACCAGCATGAGCTCTTACTCCAAGGGAAATGAGGTTTGATGCGCAGAAATGCTGCCATCTCACCTACATCTTAAAAGATTTGCTGTGGCTCCAGGGTTGGAGACAGGCTGTAGAGCGAAGCTGTTGTTCCCATAGGTGATACTCAGGCCAGCAGGCAGCCGTGAAGGGGGAAGAAAAAAAAGACACGTGAGTTCAAGGCTCTTGGCCTAGAAAACAGGAAAGATGGATTTGTCACTGAAAGGAAGTTGCACGAGATAGATGTTGGGGGGGGTGTAGATCCCGTTAGATACAGTCACGAAGTCAGGATGTTCAGCTGGATATGTGGAGATGGCAGCTGGATATTTATATCTGAAGTTTACAGGAGGGATCTGAGTTGGAGATAAAAATTTTGGAATTACCCTCAGATACCAAATATCAGATTTCCTTCCTGGAAAACAGCAAAGCATTCTTGCCCCTGAGTGGCACATTATCTTAGAGCTGAAGTGAGATCCTCATGCAATGAGGACAGCTCTACTCCAGCAGGGAGCACCTGTCCCCATTTTTCTACGGGTCATTTGTAAGCTCTGACCAGCTTTAGACACTGAACTGCTGGAGGGAAGCGTCAAGCAGGAGACGCAGGAATCTTCAGGCACAGAGCTCGAAGATCACCTACCAACGTGGGAAGGAGGCAAAGGGAGAAGTCAAGGGGATCTCATCAGACTGCCTCTGAAAGAACAGTCAGGCAGAAGCCCTCAGTATGCCATGTACCACACGAATTCCATTTATGGTAGGGGCTCTGTCTCCCCGCATAAATACTTCACCTTTTGCAGATAATACCCCAACAGGGGGTCCATTCTATAATTTCATGAGGGTTGAGAAGCAATTCCAGACAAACTGATTTTCAGCCAAATGTGTCAAATATGATATATTATATATCGATATAACTTTCTCCAGATGTTTAGCGTGAGATTTCTCATGCGGTGATGGAAAAGCAAAGGTATCTATAGGAGCAGCCTTGTAAGCCTAACCCTACAAGTGATGGTGAATATCAAACTAATGCTTTACATTTCAGTCATGCTTAAAGTTACTTTACAAATGTACTCCATTCAATCCTGACAGCATTCATAGGGTCTTCATTTTTGGGAAGGGGGATATACAGGGTCATCTTTTGCATACGCTACAGATTGAGTATCCCTTATGCAAAATGTTTGGGGTCAAAAATGTTTCGGATCTTTTTTTTTTTAAGTTTGGAATAGCTATGCATACATAATTAGGTTTCTTGGGGTGGGGACCGAGTCTAAATGCAAAATTCATCCATGCATGGAGGCCCTATAATTTTACGTAGTATTTTTTATGTACCTGTATTTTGTACTGTAACCCGTCCCATAGGTCAGGTAGGGAACTTTGCACCTGTAGAAGGAGCCGTGTTTGCAGTCAAAAAGTTTTGCACTTTGGAGCATGCTGGATTTGGGGTTTTCAGACTTGGGACATCCCAGTGGTTTTAAATGCCCACTGTAATGCTCAGTTAGACAACTCTTATACTCCCTGGTTCTGTCTATCTGAATTCCATAATGGGCCATGAGCTACTGATACAAGGAATACAGTAAGAGAAATGACCCAAAAATCAAAGGCAGCCCATTATCAATTTTCAGCACAGCACTCAACCTAAAATAAACACCTATGTATGTCCCTCATATATGCTATTCATAAATAGGACACTTTTGTTCATAAATAAGACACTTCCATAAAAGGCACCCTCTGAGTAATCCAAACCTTGTTTTTAATCTTTATCAGGTACCTGTTTTGCCAGGACACACTTCTAAAGAAGGAAAGGTTTTGTTTCAATCTCCCTGGCAGCAAACACTTGCGCTAGAGCAGTTAGAACAGAACCGGGACCCTCGCTCCGGCTTCGCGGCTTCGCGGCTTTCGAGGTGTTTGTGTAGCTGCAGTGCTCATTTCATCAGCACAGGCAACTCGCAGCTCTCAGTTTTCACGCGAGTATACTGACACAATCCGAGACCAGAAAACTTTCTAAAGGTTGGTATAAACATACCGCAGTGGGGAAGGAGAGACACATCCGCCTTCTCACCGTGCAGAAACACCGTACCCGCAAACGGTGGCCCGGTATCGGTCTTCTCTTTTGGAAGCCCAGTGTAAGTCTGAGCAGTAACTTCTTTTCAAATCACTCAGGTTAAATTTAGATAACATTACCGCATACTGGTGAGGAAATTCCAGCATCTGGAAATTCTAGCATCTTACGTATGTTATCAAACCCTTAATGCTTTATTAGGTGCCTTCTGCCTTCATAGTTGAAGAGATCTTCACTCATAGGGAAAGCTGATATGATTGATCAATAGAACTGGGATTTCTTGAGCTTTTTCCACAAATCTATGTTAATTTTTTTTTAATATTTGGGTCATGGTTAACAGGGAAATCCTTTTAAAAGTCTCTTCATTTGCACTGTCCTCAAAGTCGATCTTGGGGAAAGAAGGATCCCCAAAGCCTGGCATAAGAAGTCACACATTCGGGTGGACAGGAAAGCTGCCCCAGGTCTTGCGGTGTGGTACGAGACTCAGGTCAGGGAGAGGGTGTCCAAACAGAGACAAGACAGAAGACTTTGCTAGAGTGAGGATGGGAAGTGCCCATCAATGTATGTGACTTAACACTCAAAATTCTATCAAAACATTCTGGTCAGATTTGATCAACTTCAAAAAGACTTGAAAATGTCAACACATTCTGGATAAGTTTGGACACAATAACGGGTAACATTGAAATTTTCTGCATAAGCACTGAATATTCTGCTACAGTAACACACTGATTCGATAAACAAGAAGGGACCAGAGCTTCCTTTGTCCTTCCAGACTTGGGAAAGCATCTGGGCAAAGCCAAGTCACCCAGCTCCAGGCCGCAGTGGAGGAAAGAGCGGTGAAGCCCGGTCGCCATGAGCACCAGAAGCTGTGACAGACTTCCTTTTCTCCTGCCATGCCTTCTCAGGCAGCAGATTCCGAGCACTGTCTGAGGATCCTGTTCTATTTGTTGAGAACTGCAGGATGACAAAGTCACTACTCTCAACTTGTAGTGTCACCCACCTCCCCTGCAGATCTCCTTTCCTCTGAAGAGCCTCCGTCTGAGCCAGCTCATTCATTTGGCTTCTCTGCACCCTCTCTTCTCCCAGGAAGGCCTCCGCGTGCCATCCACCCTCCCTCGGCCCCTCGGCCCCTCTGCCCAACATCTGCCCCCTGGGAGCAGTGACACTCACCACACCAAGTTTATCCTGAAAACTTCAGCAGCACTGAAGCTTGCACAGCTCACCCAGTGAAACTAAAGCAAAAATAACATCAACGGCTTCTAGGGGTCCTCAGAGGAGAGATTTTCCCCTTGGTTCTCAAATGCTGTCTTGCAAAATTTCACAAGAACAAACATGCAATGTATAATGTGATCTCTTGAAAACTACTGTCTATGGAAATAGAGATTCCGATCAGTTATACTTCAACTCAGGGCCCCTAAAGTCCACCTGATGCTATTTATATCTTTTTTGCTGTAAGAAGAGGTTTCCCAGAGAAAATTGACAATGAGGGCTCACATGTCTCCATCATGCACCCTCCCCCCAACGAACCCACAGTTGTGTCCACTTTTTGTCTCAATGGCTCTCGGGATTAACCACATTCTCACAGTAACATTACCAAGAACAACAACAACAAAAAGGCTAAACTCAGTGTAAATTAACAGAAACTGGTCAGTGTCATGTGACCGCCAGACAGAAGATGAACGCTAGTGACATTATATTGAATAGTTTTGTATTCTCGCACCATTCCAGTTAATATCTTAATTTTACATTTAATTGCTGTGTATGACTTTTTATAAAACAATTCAATTTTTCGGTTGAAGATTATCAGTCTTCTGCTCTGCACTGCGAATACCACATCCTGCCAAGCTGTTCAGTCATGCAAAAGCTATTAATTGCTTAAAGACCCTGAGGTTGTTTGCGGCAGTATTTTCCTCTGATGTTTCAAAGGGAAGACACCACATATCCCTGCATACCTTTGGGCCTGGTGGATGGTGGTAACATGATGTTCCGAGGTGAAGGGCCGTATCACACTGACCTATCTGCCTCTGTCTATACCTCTTACCTTTACAAACACATGTGCAGACTACTGATCACAAACAACAAAAGGGAGCTCAGTATGGACTGGGTTCAACGCAGCACCCACAGAGGGGGACAGCGAAGGGGGAGGGGCGGAGGCACTAACACAGAGAGACGTGGAAATCAGCAAATAAAGGAAACAAGCTCAGGTAAAAATGAGATGAGAGAAATAAAGATGAAGAATATAACTGAAATCTTTGCCAATGCTTTCAGTAATTCAAGTCATTTGATTCTGTTCTGCCAAATTATCTACAGCTTTATCTGTGCACAGTACACGCTCCTGGAACAGGCATATCCCAGCATCTGTGTGCTTTGGGCAGCTAAATTCTTTCCCACTGCTCTTTCAGCCCATAAGGTCAGCATCGCCTAGTTTCTGTGATCACGCAATCTATTCAGCATGGTGATCTGGTTTCCACTGCAATCTTCACATTTAAAAACCTGATTTGGACTCTTTGTGAAAGATGGAAGAGAACTAGAAAACATGGTAAAGTTTTCAAAGGAAAAAGGGAAGAAAGGGCTAGCTTTGTTTGCTTTATTAAATTTGCAGGGCCGTACCCTCCAGTCTGAGAAACGCGTATGATCAACGACGTGTTTATTAAAAGTGCTCCTTTAAATTGCAGATGAAGTCAGTGTGAATTTGTCTTGGTAGCTACAGATTTCTGACTCACAATTACAGGCATTTTTTAAAAAAATGAGTGGAGGGTGAAAAGAACAAGAAGATTTGCATATGGACGGGTCTAAAAGATGCTGCTAATTTACATAACTCAAACTCTGAATATATGAGTGTAAAATTCCAGAGTCGCACAGATGTGGTGTTTCCCAAAGTTGCTCTGCGTTTTCATTGTTTAAAGTCTTTCAGAATGATGCCCAGAATCAGGGTAAAATAGCATACACTTTGCTCAATGATTAGTTGACAGTTTATTACCAGATTTAAGGAGGGGCAAGCGACCTTTCAGAGCAAATGTTTGCTTGCTGGCTCTCTTGAAAAATGCACTTGTTCCAGCACAGAAATAACAAATCTGGTTCTGATTCCTAACATTATTTTCCAAATGCTGCCAAGAAAAGAATCCAAGGAATTCTTTTACATATACAACACACACAGACAGCTGCAAAGGGGCCTGCACTCTGTTCCAGGGAGCAGGATGAGAAAGGGGAGGGCTCAGCCTCTAATAGGAACTGTCTTTCCGCGACAGAAGCACATGCCTGGCATTGTTCATGGCCGTAATCTCCAACATAACTCTGCTATTATTAGACAACCCCACAGCTTTCCTAAATCTGTAACTTGTGTAGCAGAAAGGATCTGCACAGGACCCTCTTGTGTGGGGCATGCAGGCAGCTGGGAACACACCCAGCTACACAGAATTCACCACTCTTGCTCTCCCTGAAAGAGATTTCTTGATCCTGGGAGACCCCTGAAACTAAGGAAGGAAAGGACCCTAACCCCACACCAAATCCAGATTTTAAGTGCTCAGACAAAAATGCAGAACAAGGGAAAATGCAGTATTAAGTTCAGCCATTTATGGTCCATGATGCTCATAAAACATACTGCAATTATTTTTAGATCATGAAAGTGTATGTGCTGTTCCTTTCTGCTTTAACAGCAACATCATTTTTAAAATAATACCTTATTTGTGAAACCTAGGAGAACAAGGAGAAGTCTGAAGCACTGAGTCATCCGCCAGCCTGCACTATTGAATGCAATTGTTTAAAGTTTTGGCTCACACAGAGTTGACAGCAGTGAACTAAGCTTAAATTTGTTTTTTGTTTTTCCCCTTCTCAGCAGGATAAGAGTTCATGAAAGAAACGCGATCATTTAAAGGAAATAAACAGGCAGCATTTACTTTCAAATGATCGGTCACAATGGTTAAGCTTTCAACCCATCTGCATATAAACTTGTCTCAAACTTGCAGTGCTGTAAGTTTCAAATGCACCCTCAAAGCAGCTGTGTTGGAAAGTCTTTGCACAGTTCTCCATTAAACACATCTCCCATAAGTCAACTCTCAATCTGCTCAGCTTCGGACGTGCTTTATGATAGTAGGTGGTGTTGTGTCCCCCTGGAACTCATGTCCACCTGCAGCCTCAGAATGGGAACTTGGAAATAGGATCTTTGTAGATACAACCAAACACGATCAAGTTGAACACTTGACTGGATAGGGCCTAAACCCAATAACTGCTTTCCCTAGGAGAAAGCCACATGACACAGAGGTGTGAAATGACACACAGGGAAGAAAGTCATATGAAGAAAGTGGCAGAGATTGACATGATGGTTCCAAAAGTCACGGAACACCTAGGACCACCAGAACCAAGAAGAGCCAGGAGGATCACAAGTTCCAGCCCAGTGTGGGCAACTTGGTGATTTAGCAAGACTCTGTCTCAAAATAAAAAATGGTTGGAGATGTGGACTAGTTTGCTGCCAGTCCATAAGATTAATTCAGCAAGTGAGATTAATGGTTAGGGATGTTTCTAGCTCTTTGACACTGTGGTGATATCACACAAGCAGGTGATTTTGTTTGAAGAAATATCAGTCTGTGATAGATTAGAAATTTAATTTTTAAACTCTTTACCAGCCGGGTAGAGTAGCATATGGCTGGAATTCTAGCTACTTGGGAGGCTGAGGCAGGAGGATCATGAGTTCAAGGCCAATCTGGGCAATTTAGCAAGATCCTGCCTAAAGAAATTTTTTTAAAAAAAATTTTAAGTGCTGGGAATGCAGCTCAGTGGTAAATGCTTACTTAGCATGAGTGAGGCCCTCAGTTCAATCCCTAGTCCTAGACAAAAGAAAAAGTTTTTACCAAAGTTAGAAAATCACTGCAAATATAAAGATGAAGAGGATGTATTGTCATTAAGAAATTCACATTTGACTTGGTGTGGTGGCGCACACCTGCAGTACCAGCTATTGAGAGCCTGAGGTGGGAGAATCACACGAGCCCACAAGTTCAAGAGCAACCTTAGCAAAATAGCAAGACCCCATCAAAGGGGGTAAGGGAGAGAGAGAGAGAGAAAGAGAGAGAGAGATTTATATTCTGAGCCATCTTAGAGAAAATGATATTGCATGTAGTTTTAGTGGTCAAAACATTTTATCCTAATTTTTAATTAATACAAACAGAATTAGACACGTGAGAGTTTGCTAATCATGCTTGGTCAGCCCAAAGCACCCTTCCCAGAGCAGGATGCATGCCTGGTTGCTCAGCAGAGGGACACCACATGCCTATGTTAACCACAGAGACAGGCAGAACTTTACAGAGAACATTTTCCCAAGACTGTGAGCTCTGGTGGGCGGTAGAGGTGCTGAGGCGTCAGTGGAGATGGCAAAGGGCCACTACATCACATGAGCTATTGCAGCAACAGTAATGACAGCAATGACCCAATTGCCATGACTCCAGGAAAACACAATCTCTGTGGAGAAAAGGAACCCCTGAGTCAGTGTGGGAGGCTGATTAGAACCTTTTGGCAATCACAAGACACACACAGGGAAATCACTTACACTGAGAAATGGGCAGCGATGCTTCCATTAAGGTCAATGCTAATCACAATTCCATAAAGCTCCCCCTGCTCCACTAGCAACAGGAACAGGCCAGTTACTGGCAGCATCCTTTCCAAAGCAAGAACACCAACCACCACCAGGTCAGCCTTACTATTCCTGTGTTCAATCTCACTCACTTGTCCTAGGTTTGATTCATACGCAGCGCAAAGGATGACCAGGAAAATCATTGTTGTAAACCAAGAAGCTATAAATCATAGGCAGAGAGCAAAATGTCAACAATGTGTCCTGGCTACCGAGAGATTAGAAAATGGATTTTAAGTGTTATTGTGGGTTCCAGGTCAGAATGCATGATTCAGCATAAAAGTAGGAAGTCATCCCCATGTCTTCCATTTGACTTGCAAAAACTTCCTAATGTACCACAGACACGAAGTCCCTAAAATTGATAGATTCTTTAATACAGTGAAATTGCCATTATGGGAATGGGTGGAGAAAAATACACTGAGGCTGCAGAAATCACCACAATAATAATTCTACACCTGCTTTCAATTAAAAATCCTAAACCTTGAGCTACCATTAGGTCATAATGATTTCAACTGCACTGTGGAAATTACACTAGGTTAACATGTACCATTACCCAACAATACTTTGACTCTTCATAGTTAATGGGTTTTGGTTCTTGACAAAAAGAAAATTTAAGAAGCTTTCATGAGAGTTCATAACACCATTCATCTAAAATTATTTTTCAGAGAAATTCAAATTCCAGTCAGCCTATGGCTCCATAAAAACCCACTGCCACTTGATACTGTCTACATTAATAATTAATTGAATATCTGGAAAAAAATGTGATTTTCTCTTTTGTCCTTACCCCCTCAATTTTATCACAGTTGTACCTACTTTATAAACAAGTATCCCCAACTCAAAGCGTAACATTAAAGATGCTGGTAGGCTTTATGGTGACCAATGAGGGTCAAAACTATAAAGCTGGAACTGAGAGAATACATGTCTACATCTCATTAACAGACTCTGAGAATCTAGGAGAAATCCACAAGGCAAACAAACCAGAACCACTTTACTTCCCCAAACTGCAAGTCTGTCAAGGGTTTCTCACTGACAGAATGACATACACCAAAAGAGGCACAGAATTATCAAATTCAGCTCCAGCGGAATCCATCCCTACTGACTCACGTCAACAACCTCACAGAAAAACACTCTCGAATGCCTAAATTAATTACGCTGCAACAAAAGTTGGAAGAAAAACAGGGATGAAGGAAAAATATAATTGCTTAAAGGCAAAAATACTCAACTAATCAGAGAATCCCCAGCTTACGGAGCTTAGGAAGCACCAGGCTTCTTTTGCAGCTAGAGCAAGAAGTGTGCCCCGTGGTGACCGTCGGTTCATTCCTGAATACACACAATAAAGCTGAAAGCAGGGCAGTCCTGCACCGCTGCTCATTCCAACTCTGCACATGAACAACTCACTACCCAAAAACTTCTCTAGCAGGACTCACGCTGTAACTGTAAACTCTGCATTCATGAAAGGAAACCCTTTTATTCTAAACTTTGAGGTACTCTTGTTAGTGACAACTCACACAGGACACATTCAAACAGAAATACCCTCTCGGTCTAACAGAGAATTCCATCTCCCCAGCAGGAGGTCTTTCTTCCTGTTTGCAACCACAACATAGGAGAACAACGACTTTTTTTACTTTCATACTTAAAAAACGTCCTCAAACTCTTGTCTTCCGTCAGCAGTGTGACTTAGACCAACGCTGAATGAGTTTTCCCAAAGAGCCCGAAGCCCCTCACCTCTCAGGCAGAACATCCTGCAGCGCTGCCATGGAGGGGCAGGCGCTCCGGGACGCAGCTCACTTGGATGCAGCAGCCCGCTGGCCTGGGCACAGCTGTCTCCCAGCCGCCTCCCAGCAGCCGCCGCCTACCAGCAGGGCGGCCGGCCAGCCCTGTTACTACATACAGGAAGCCACTGCCCAATCCTGGGCTTTCTGGCTGGGCTGCTGACACCTCCTATCATTCCTGTTCCTCCGTTATTTCACACCATGGAATGAACCCAGGAGCCTCCGGGAAAGGGAGGGGATCCAAGAGTTAACAGTCACTGCTCCACCATGCAGCACAGGCCAGCACCACCCTGTTTGTTCTCATCTCCCGGCCACACAGACCACTCTGTGGGATCTACAATACAGAAATCACTCGAAGCCCAGTGGGGCGGTGCATGCCTGTAATCCCAGCACTCGGGAGGCTGAAGCAGGAGGATCACTGCGAGTCTGAGGGCAGCCTGGGCTACAAAGTGAGCTCAAGGCCAGCCTGAATTACATAGTGAGACCCTGTCTCAGAAAGACATAAAAAAAAAGAAAGAAAGAAATCACCGGAGGCACCTGCTGGCTGCTGAGGAGCACTGAACCGTTCTCTGACTTCATTATTTCTTTTCTGCGGCATGCTCCCCTTGCTCTGATATGGAATGACGCTGAGCATTAGGGTAGGAAACTGCACACAGCTGGCGTCCACGCAAAGGAGTGACCTGCGTGACATGCTTACCCAGAGCCCCACACAGAGCAATGGGCACTTGGAAGTGCGGACCACAGTTAGCACCACCGTCCCTGCTAATCAAGCTGAGCGTTACAAGCACATGAAGCACAAGTGTTACAAGCACATTTCTATGGCAGCGCCATGTTTTCAAATGAGGAAGCAGAGTTAGTATCAGAGGATATGAATTTCCAACTCTAGCCGCCGTCAGGTCATTACGTAGCTCTCTCCACTGGGGAGCTCTATTCACTGGCAAGGTCAAGGCTACTTGGCTGTCAGCTCAGTCACACAGGTTAAAAGTCTTAGAAGAAAGGGAGGCCCCAAGTACCGACCAAGGGCACCAGGTCCGCAAGTGCCATCTGACCCGGGTGTGGCCTGTGGACTTGCCCACAGGCGCTGGACAGTGCCCTGCATAGGAAGTGGCCATTGTTCACAGGCCTGTAGCCGCTCTCAGGTCTTCCTTTTGACGCCGCAGGATGCAGGAAACTGACTCAGAGCTGACCTATCCGCCTGTGCACCTCGGTGCCAGCTGCAGCCCTTGTGCTGTTCTCTGGGCTTTCGATATCTGGTTTGGCATATCCTGCCCTAGTTGCTCATCATCCTGTATCACCAAGAACAGCTGGTTAACAAGCTGCCCACCATGGGCCGCTCACTGCACCAGTTGTTACGATCTCAGGAAATAGAAGAGGTCCCCAGCCAGAAGTTAGTAAGGATGGGGGGAAAAAGGAAAGAAAAAAATAAGTGTGGAGTGATAAACTGTGGTTGTAACTCTTGAAACAGAATGGCCAGGACCTCATAGCTCACCCCATGCAGGGACCCATGAGGTGGTTTGCCCAAGTACCCAGTGGTGGTGTCAAGGTCCAAACCAGACCAGAGGCCAAGGACATAGCTCAGCAGTGGAGCACCTGCCTGGCATGCATGAGGTCCTGAGTTCAATTCCAGGTACCTGCCCCCTTCCCCCCCCCAAAACAGACCTTCTGGCTGGGCCTCTTCCATGTCCCCCTGTCACAAACCCTGCAGCTGCTGGGGTCATGCTCTGCTTCCTGCTACCTGGGGTGATCTTCCATGTTATGTGAGTTGTGGATGACAAACATGCTGTGGAAGACATTCTGCTTTTTAAACAGCGAGAAAACCAGCCCTACCTTGGAGTTAAGTCTCTTGAGCCCAGGCTCATCCACAGGGTTTGGGTGGTTGTGAGAATTTAACCACCCTATGGCTGCTGACAGTTTAGTCCAGATGACTTTCTATGCTGGGAAGGACATGGCCTGCAAAGGAAAGAGGACTGGGGTCCCATCACAGCACGCCCGCTGCCCCAGCTGAGCTCCCCAGGGCCTCATGGCCTGTTAGTGCAGAGGGTTACTGGGAGATAGGGATTGAACCCCGCTGCTTGACTTTTGATATGAACACACACACAGAGGCACTCTGTTGGATGCATGATGTCAGCTTACAAGGAAAGGTAGTCAGTCCACCTTTTCACAGGTTGGGCAAGGGGTGCATAGAATTGATACATACTTGCTGGGCCCTGGGTTCAATCCCCAGCACCAAAAAAGAGGGGTGGAATGAATGAAATAATTATAGTTACTGTGATAAAACTACACACTAAGAGAGCATATAATTAACAGTGGTCAGTGGTAGCTTCATGCCCTTTAGCTTCTACGTAAGCCACGTTTGTTACCAGGTTAGAACATCCACAGTTCAAGGTGGTGGGTAGAGTAGTGTCCACCCAAATGGAGGTCACGTCTCCCCTCAGAGCGTCAGCATCTTTGGAAACAGGCCCTTTGCAGAGATAATGAAGGTAAGGATTCAAATGAGATGACACTAGGCCAGGCATGGTGGTGCACTCCTGTTATCCCAGTACTGGGGAGGCTGAGGCAGGAGGGTTGCCACGAGTCTGAGGCCAGCCTGGGCTACAAAGTGAGTTCAGAGCCAGCCTGAACTACATAGTAAGACTCTGTAAAGAAAGAAAAGAGAGAGAGATGACACTGGATTAGGAAGGCCCAAATCCTATGCCAGTTTCCTTAGAGGAGAGCAAAGGACATAGAGATAAACAGGTCATGAGAATATGGGGCAGAGTCCCCCATGATGCCGATAGCACCAAAGGCTGGTAGGGGCAAGCAGAGGTTCGTACCTGGAGCCCTGGGGGAACACAACATAGCCAACACCTTCCTCTCAGAGTCTGGCCCCCCTTGAACTGTGAGAGAACAGACTTCTGCTGCTTTAGGCCACCAGACTTGTGGAAATCCATTACAGCAACCCTAGGAAAGAATGCAGGTAGCAAGGCGAGAATTTGGGGAGAAGGGGCATAATCTTTTTTTCCCTCTTTTTAAAATACCTTTAGTCTATGTTTACATGGACTGAAGAGCTATTTTTAGCATACTTTTGTACTTCCTGGGATGAATTTTTATTTGAAAAACTGTCTTCCTAGAGCCAGGCATGGTGGCACATGCCTGAAATCCTGACACTTAGGAGGCTGAGGCAGGAAGTTTGCTGTGAAATTAAAGCCAGCCAGGGCTACATAGTGAATTCAAAGCCAGTCTGAACTATGTAGTGAGATCCTGTCTCAAAAAAAGGGAAAAGATAGTACTCCTAAATGACACAAAAAGAAGGTATCATCACCTCCATAAAGTCCAGAGCATTCTTCCTAAGCAATACAAATGGCATGGGCTTTTATTAATATCAGACAGAAAATTAATATTTTTTAAACTCTTGAGGTTTTTTGTTTTGTATTTTTTACTAATGAACAACTGTGAATATATCTGAAAAATAAAACGTGAAAAGTCACACTGCTCAAACTCTGGGGAAAAAGAACTGCTCATTAAGAATCACAGTGTGTGCTGCTACTGAGACTGAAAAGTAAACAGGCAGGAGATCTGCATGGAGGGAGAGGCCTGAGATGCAGCATAGCACCCGACTTTATAGCCTTCTGCACAGGACAAAGGTCTCAGCTTTGCCAACAATGGCCCGAGGGCGGTGACCACTTTCCTCTCCTGTAGGATTACAACATTCGGCATCGCGTTAAAGTTTAACATCATTATCTCAGTGAAAGGGAGTGGAAGCCACACATACAGCCAAAAATTCTCAGAGAACTACATCTTCTGGACCACTCCTGTGCTGTTCCTCTTGCATGCTAAGATTTCATTTCATTTTGACTTCAGTACAATAGTGGGAATAAGAAATAACTAAGAATGAGTTTGTATAAAACGCAGATTTAGCGTTTCAATCAGCTCAAACTTCTACATTTCTGGCAAAACACCAAGCAAAATCATGTGAGAAAATGTGACAAATTATAATGTCTCCCTTTGAATCCTGACCTCCTCTTATACAAAGGCCAAAGATGGAAAAACCCTTCATACTTGTTTGCAAGTTTGTTTCCCAAGGAGAAATTATACCATGTCACTGTTTTTGTGTCTGGATCTCTACACAGGCTTTTCAAGCTTGGGGTGCTCCTGATGTCAAAGGAGCTCAGGGACTCCTGCACTTTCCTTTCCCCCCTACACTGCGAGAGACTGAAGACACAGAGACCCTCTGATACCTTGAGGTGAAAATGACCAGGTTAGCCAGGTATGATGGTGCACACCTATAATCCCAGCACTCGGGAGGCTGAGGCAGGAGGATCACTGTGAGTTTGAGGCCCACCTGGGCTACATAGTGAGCTCAAAGCCAGCTTCAACTGCATACCAAGACCCTGTCTCAACACACACACACACAAAATGACCAGGTTAAACTCGTTCCTTGGGGCAGACTCTGCTGTAGTGACACCTGTGACCTTCAAACTGGGCATCCTTTTATCCAGGTGTTAGTTATCTGTAGCCCCTTTCTGTGCTGGAATACCTCTGGCTTCCCCAGTATTTGGAATCTCGCAGAGAACAGAGGGGCCTGGTCCAAGTTTTGCTATATATCTACTACACGACAGGCACAAGAGAAAGCAGGAAAGGAATTACATCATTGTAGCTTTAAATTGGTTGGTTTCGCATTTATCCCTGGCTGGTTGGCTAGTTCCTTTATCGTTTGCTGCTGGGAACGGAACCCAGGGCCTCATACATGCGAAGTAGGCATACACTCCGCCACTAAGACAGTACAGTGAACCTTTTAGGGCTTTCAATGATACAAACAGTCCATGGCGGCATGCGTGCCGTGGGTTTGCCATCACTGATATTTCTTCATAGCCAAGTCTGGACGTCTTGACATCACTACTCGTTTGGCTCCTTCCCATGAGATTTACGCCTGATCTCACTCCTGGAGTCCTGTTTGTTCCTAACACCCCCAGTTTTAGTTGTTTTAATTTTTTAAACAACCTTTAGGGGCTTCCAGTTTCACTTCTCAGGGAATGTAATGACGACTTTCCGCGCTGACCCGGGCTCTCACTAAGGTGATCTTCCAGGCTCCCCGACCCGCTGAGGTGTCAGGATCAGCCGTGATGCCGCGGCTCCTGGCGCGGCTCCGGTCTGTGCTGCAGAGAGGGGCCCCTACTGCGCAGCCTCGCGCTGTTCACCCAGCCTCGAGGCGGCTCAGAAACAACTGCTGGGATGCTTCTTCAAGCTGCAGCTCTCCTTGGCAACCTTGGCATCCTGTTTTGTTCCTAAATATGACCTCTTATGCCACTTTCATACTTACTAACCCTTTCTAAAAGAAACTCTAATCGCTTCATCCTTCTTCCGGCGGGGAAAAGTTAACATTTCCACTTACATAAAAAAGTACAACGAAAGGATAAATCTCAAACTCATCTGGAATAAAAGTTCTTTTTCTCAAAGCTCAGTTCTTTTTCTAAGCCATTCTGGACTCACCCCCTTAACTGGCCTCTCAGGTAGCCCTGTGCCTTATTCCACATGGTCTCGTACCCGCATCTGTACCCACAACGCCGACCCACCCTGACCCCTGTTGTTAACTACTCCAAAGCTTCCTTTAACCCAGTCACTAGAATCAGTCTCAACCCCATGTGGTGTCACCACGGTACTTTATTCACGGCCACAGCCGCACACCTAGCATGAGGGCTCCTCGGGGCCTCTTTCCTTCCTACTCAGCCTCTGGGGCCCCGCAAGGTAACTGGAATGTGGTAGGTGATCAGTGCTTGTAGCATACATAAAATCTTAATTATTACAGCTTCACTATAGTACTGAAAACAAGTAATTCATGGAAAGGGTGTGAAACCCGGATAAGATTGAGGTACCTATAATCTATATCTCTCTATAGATAAATATAGGTAGGTATAGATACATATAAAATATCATATATATGATATATATATCCAATAGCATATTGATTCCTATGAAGTCATATAAATATTTAATATATTCTTTAAAATTAAACGCATACTTCACATAAAACTATTAAAACTGTTAGTCATTAACACTATGCATGTGTCAAATTATCACACTGTATCCCTTAAATATGTTCAAAGATAACCTTTTGGGTGTAAATGACTAAGTTCCTGATCATTAACAGACTTTGTGATGGAATTTTAATAAACTGCCATTTCTTTACAGATTACTAGTTTAAAGAGGCCTCATTTTCAAATACACGAACACTGATGGCATTTTCTCATAAGGCACATTCCCCAGAGCCGGCTCAGAAAGTAGTTTTTCCCACTCTGAGTTAAATACTTGGTGGATGACGGAAGTGGGAATGGGGAAAAAAATTATCTGGGAGAATTTATCACAAGAATATTAATGTTGGTAGGTCCAGCTGTTGAAAGAACACTAAAAGATGTCATCATAATGACCTCAAATCCCCTTAGTGAATTTATAATGAAATGTATTAGAGCAAAGAAAAAACTCACTGCAGTCTACATTTTATTCACTTAAATGTTTTGACATCACCATGGTGCCTAATATACATAGCATATTTTGGAGGGTCCAGGTTAAAGTACATAAAAATAACCCCACAGGAAAGATGCAGCGTCCTGTCCTTCCACAGTGGGCGTTTCATTAATGTGTTCCCTCAGGCTCTGGTTCCCAAAATACACACACCAGCAGCAGCATTCTTTCACCCTACTCTTACCATACCCCCCAAAACCTAACCTAAAAAAAGAGACCATTTGTATCACTTACTTTAAGCATGTGAGTAATCTGAAGAAGTTAAAAAAAAAAGACCTTCAACTACAAAAAACAGGTGCAACTTCTGGGTGTACAAAAGCTCTCTCCTAAATGCTCAAGAGAAGCCAGTCTACAAATCAGAATTATTCAACTTCATGTGGCAGCTAACCAGGGTGACCCCAAGATCTGCCACAACTGATAACTGGTAACATAATCACGTAGCTAGAGAGAATACAGAGACAATAGCTTCTTGTGCTCATCAAGCAAAAAAGGTAAGAAAGAAGCTATGAGGGGGAAAACAGCACAGCAAATTAAAATGTCCTCATAATTCTTGAACAGATGATCAAACACATAAATTTAATATTGAAGTTCCTTAAGGCTTATAAATTTAAAATATTGTGTTTTAAGTCAACTACATATGGGGAAAACACAACGCTCTATTAAAAAACTACAGAACTTCCCTAAAAAGGTAGTTTTGTTCTGAAACCACTGAAGTCACCCTTGCCAACATCTGACCCACTTTGACAGCGGTGAGAACACGCAGAGGAAGACGTTCATGGTTTCCGTCTCAGCTGCCAACCCTCCTGACGGGCCAGGCAGTTTGAAACCTCAGGAATAGCGGAGTTTTATCTCAGTACCCACGGGATTTCTAATGGTAATGGTTTGAGGAAACCACAGTAGTGAGGCTCCTTCAGTCTTTTCCCGTCTTTAGGAGTCTAAAAATAAGGTAGAAAATGATGCCTCGAGCCGCTGGACCAGCTTCGGGGTGGATGCTGCCGCCGCAGCGCGTGGTACCCGGAGAGTTACAGGCTCCAGTGGGCGGCGCAGCCCACAGACACAGCTCTGCTCTGATCCTGCTCCTCCTCCTCCTCCTCCTCCTCCTCCTCGGCTGTGCCAAACCTGAGCTGAGCCTTTTCTCTCTTTAGTTCCACTTTACTTCCCTCTCCAAGTTAATGTCAGCACTGTTACATTCCAATAGAAATAACGTGCACTAACTCTGACTGCTCATGGCTGGGGTTTCCTTGTGTTCTATTTTTACTCAGTGTATTGCTACAGATTTGCCTGTTACCTATAATAAACTCACATGCGCTCAAGAGGGAAAAACGTCCTGTGTCAGGAACAGAATGCTCAGTGTAAAGTTTAAAACTGCACTGGTTCCTTTTGAAGCAGGTGAGCTTCTGACAGTTCTATTTTGCTACCAACTGTCTCTGGGGACTCCAGTTTGCAAAGCAGAGGCACAGCCGGATTTGCTCCCTTTGCCCTTGCAAACTTTAAAAACAGAGTGAATTTTATGTTTGAGTGGAATGAACTGGCAGCCCAGGGCCTGTCTGCAGGATTGATGGTTCTCCCTTTCTGCCTTTGCTATTCTAAGTCGCTGGTCTCTAGCTCGGATGTTGGCTTAGAGAACTTTCTGTGTGATCCAGCATGAACAAAAGCTCCCAGCGCCTGCCCTCTCTGCAAGGTCAGCGAAGGAATCTGTCACTTGACCTCCTCTGGGCCATCAGGAATGTCAGAATGAAAGAGACAGAGGAAAGGAACAGGCTCTCAGCACCTTTTAGTGGGGAGAAAGGAACGTGAGGACAGAGCTTGCCTGGGCCTCCCCCACTGGTCACTCCTCTTATGCAAGCCAACTACCTGTATGGTTTCTTACAGGATAGGACAGGATGATGGCCAAGGCCCCTCCCGGCTCTGGCTCCCTAACCTTGCCATTAAGGCAACTCTACTTGCGTCCCCTAATCCCTCCAATTTACAGATGATACACACACTTACTAAAATGCTTTCGATGAGCAGGGCATGGTGACGGGAGGCTGAGGCAGGAGGATCGCTGTGACTTTGGGGCCAACCTGGGCTATAAAGTGAGTTCAAGGCCAGCCTGAACTGTACAGTGAAACCCTATCTCAAAAAGACAAAAACAAATAAATTAAAATGCTTTTGAGTGGCACTGAGCAAGGAAAGTATGTGTTGCTGCTTCGATAAAATTATGCTGGTTTGTCCACACAGATCCAGAACAGTAGGGATTCCTCGACTGTTCATTTCATCAGGAAAGAAAGACCTCTTTACAGTTCCCATTGGCAGACTTACACCCAAAGCAGAGTAATCACGCTGGAAACCAAGGAGCTTCTCAGAAGTGAGCATCTGAGATGCTGAGGTATTTTTCATTGTGAAAGGACCTTTGCTTTTTCCTACTTTTGCACTTGCTTGTTTGCTTTGCTTTGCTTTGTTTTGTTTTTGAGATAATGTTTTGATTCATAGTGGAGACTGACCTGTGACCTGCTGTTGTTCCAGGGAGGCCATGATCACATCATGTACAGGAGGCTGCCCTCAAACTTGACAGCCTCCTGTCTCAGCCTCCTGAGTACTGGGATGACAAGTGTGTGCCACCTTGCTCAGTTAGAAATTTTATTTCAATTTCTGCTTTCTGTTAATTTAAGTCCCATTCAAACAGTTTTGAAGCTCTCTCATGTGTAACCCAAAGTACTCACTGAGCAACTACTGTCAGATTAAGTCACGAAATGGGGACTAGAGTGGTTCAATGCAAGCTATTAAAAAGTCCTATAAATTTGAGGCATTAGGATATTAATCGTTTATTCAGAAACTCATGAAAAACAATCAGAGGCTCAGGTCAGCTTTCTCAGTCATGTATTTACATAATTCCCATTTGTATTAATGTGGGTCAAGTGCTATTTGAAGTTTTTGGCTAAATATGTTTAGTGGAATAGAATTGGCTTTAATAGAAATACATCTTACATTCATCTTTGAAAGAAGGTGATGTGAAGAGATGAAATAGAAAATCTGGAGAGAAGTTGCAACCCCATGAAAAATGACTTAAACATATTTGGTATCCAAATATCAGAGGGGTTGAAGAGAAGGAGGGAGAAGAATTCGGTGTTACTGGGGAAAGCGGTGGCTGGAGAAACCAGAGCTGGGAGGCTGCCCTTGCTTACTAAGGAGGCGGCACAGCGGACGCTAATCCTACTCCAAACCCAGAGTGACTATGTTTCAAATTTAAAGTTTACAAAGAGACCTGGGATGTCCACATGCAGCCACAGGTCTGTAATGCTGATGTGAGTTTGTACAAAGCTGAACAGTACTGAGAAGAAAAGCCAGCAGGGGATAAATCTGCTTAGAAACATATTTTTTTTATATCACACTAACATCCACTTACCCACAGTCACCTTTCTGACAAACTCAACCACTCGAAATGAGATCACAAAGCAAGAAGTCACAGTGGCCTCTGGCCAGGGGCTGTAACTCGAGGACAAGCCTCAGCTCCCATAAGTCTTTGGGTCCCAAAACTCGCTGGCTGGGACCCTCCCCATGAAGTCACAAAATGGGCCCTGTGGGGCACACACCAGGCATCTGGTAAAGCAAGAAACCAGAACACAGTTGTAATCACTAAAAGTTTGAGAACAAGACAGTGGAAACCCATTTCCAGTCAAAGGAAAGGGCCTTACAAACCTGGACAGCCATCAGGGCACCATCACATCAGTACAAGGTTCAAAGACCATTTGCGGTGCCTCCGAGCCATCAAAATAAAAAATAATACTGTGCAGACTACACAGAGCCACTGCCGCATCACAGGATGTGGGCCGAGGCACAAGAAGTGGCTTCAAACCCATTTATTATCCAGTCGGCTTCAGACAAGTCATCGAGCCTTGCAGGGCCAGGTCCTCACCACGGTGGGGATGCCATCACCTGTCCCGGTCTGCTCTGGAATACGTGCGAGCACCATGCAAGCTATGTGAGCAAACACCCCTGCAAACAGGCGGCGTCTACCATAGAACAATGTTCACAGCCAAGTATTTGAATTGTCTTTGCTTTCTGAAACATCAGGGAGGCAAGCTTCTGTTATACAGAAACACCAGCTAGGGAAAGACAACCCCCCACCCCGCTCCCGGAGCCCAGAGAAGCACCTCAAACCAACCACCTGTTTTTTACAATCATAGTTTTGCTTCAAATAAAATGTTGCTCTTCTTCCAGTTCAGAAATAGGATCTGCAATAACAGCTTAGAGTCCAATGTTTCAAAAGTAAAATTCCATGGACTAAATGTCTGCACTAATTTTCCCCTATGCGGGATGGACAGAGAAATGCACAGCACCCAGTCATACATCACTGCTCTACTTGCTGTGCATGGCCTCCCTGGAACAGCAGCAGGTCACAGGGTGTGTATTGGAATGGCTCACTCCTGCTTTTCTATTTGTTTTGTTTTTTGAGACAGGGTCTTGCTATGCAGTTCAGACTGGTCCTGGAATGCTCTATGCAGCCCAGGCTGGCCTTGAATTAGCAGCAATTGTCCTGCCTCTGCCTCCCCAGTGCTGGGATTACAGGCATGCACCACCACTCCCGGCCTGCTGCAGCTTTTCAAGGGTTGCTCCTCCTGTGTGGACCTGTCCTGCCCTGGGTCCAGGAAAAACCTGGAAGAGAACCCCATGGGAAGCCCTGTTTTGCTGGGTGAAGGCTGTGACCTACCAGGGAGTGATAAGATCAATTTACAAGCTTAGGACTGACATTTGCTAAAGAAAAATTGTGGAAGAAAATTGACACTATGGCTCTATTGTAGCAAATGCTCCCCCTCATTTGAAACAAGCCTTCAGTGTAAAGAAAACTAGTTTATCTTTCTCAGAAACTAGAGAAAAGAATTACTAGCCGGCCTTTATTGGTTGGAGGTGAAATATAACCATCACGATTTCTTAGGTCACCAGCATGACCTTTCTCTGGTTATACCAGTGTAAGAACACAGATCAACAGAATGAACCAACACATACCCAGTGGGGGGATGTGAGCAAGGCCTGACAGCCCAAAAGAACATTTTGTTTTTGTTTGTTTGTTTGGTTGGTTGGTTGGTTGACTGGTTGGATTTTTGAGACAGGGTCTTGCTAGGTAGTTCAGGCTGGCCTTGAACTCACTAAGTAGCCTGGTGATTCTCCTAACTCAGCCTCCCAAGTGCTGGGATTACAGGCATGCTCAATCCAAAAGAATGTTGAAGGGGAAGGTGGGCACAGTGGTGCATCTGCAATCCTAGCACTTGGAGGCTGAGGTAGGAGGATCACCAGGAGTTCAAGGCCAGCCTGGGCTACATAGTGAGTTCAAGGCCAGCCACAACTACACATTGAGGCCCTCTCTCAATGGGGGAAAAAAAGGTTTTAATTTTTGAAAATGAAAATAAAAAAGAATGCTGAAGGAGAAAAAACCCAACCCCTTTAACTTCATCAGCAGCTACAGAACGCTAAGGAGAAAAGGTGCCTCAAAATTTACTTCTAAATCAAACACAAGTACAAATACCACACCTAGAGAAGCACTCTGGCATTCACACCTGAGGCCAACGTATTGGGCTTAAGAAGCTAACGAAAAACCAGTAGTATTTAAACTACCTTTTCACAGAAGGAATAGACTGTACTGATTAAGTCAGCAATAAAATTACTCCAGGGTAGAAATCAAGTTTCTTTCTTCCAGGAAGTCAAAGTAATCTGTGTACTTTCTATTGGTGGGGAAAAAAAGTATGTAAATAAAAACCTGCACCCGACAAAATGATCTCAGCAACCAAACCAAGCTGCGGCCAGAACCACCCACCGACGTAAATCCGCGGATTACCTGCTGTGTGCTTTGTAAAAGAATCCTCCACCAACTAAGACTAAAGCCATATGCACCTGGGCTCAGGCAAAAGTTCTGGTTTCTCGGAAAATGTGATCCGGACATGCCAGATACCCAGTGTCTCCTTTGGCAGATGTGTTTCTAGTTACAAAGTGGAAGAGAACCTTAGGAAACAGAAACATGGGAAACCCACAAGCAGCAGAATAGATCTATTCTCGTTTCCTCTCTCAAGTTTATGACAAAGACAAAACTCCAGCGACAGGGTGTGGAGATCTCGAGGCCTGCGCCTTGTACAGTGAGTTTTCCTTTGAGAAGGATAAATATATATTTAACCCAAACTTAACAATTTGTTTGTAGCACTAGAGTTATTTTAACCAGTGAACAGATTAGCCTGTACCTTTGAGTCATGCTTTTCCTCAACCATGAAGAGAAACTTTATTGAGCTCCTCTTAAACACACACCTGTCATACTTTAAGGGCACAGTTAGCCATGCAAGCATAGTCAGGAGCTCGATCAAGTCCTCAGGCATGACCATTACTCTACTGATATAGGAGAAGGGTTCAAATACTTTCAGAGGCTGGGCATGGTGACCATGTCTGTAATCCTAGCGCTCCGGAGGCTGGGGCAGGAGGACCTCAGGTTCAAAGCCGGCCTGGACTACATAGCAAGACTCCATCTGAACAACAACAAGGCCTCCTAGCAAAGGGAGAGAGAACCCAGAAGTATGGACACTCATTATTTCTTCTCTATAGCTTACTCCGTCCGCTTTGCCCTCTTCCATTAGCTCCCATTCATTACTGCTTTCCACACAGCGTTTCCCAAAAATAAGAGGGTGTGAAGCCAGGCGTGGTGGCACATGCCTGTAAACCCCACACTCAGGAGGCTGAGGCAGGAGGACTGTTGCAAGTTCCACACCAGCCTGGGCCACAAAGTGAGCTCCTGGCCAGCCTGAACTGCAGAGCAAGACTCTGTCTCAAAAAGACAAAAACAGAGAGAGAGAGAGAGAGAGAGAGAGAGAGAGAGAAGCTGGAACGCAGAGTCCCTCTTCACTCCACCAACCTTAATGAGTTCCTTGCCCTAGGAAAAGCCCCATGGCTCAGGAACCCCAGGGAACCCAGGGAACCCCGTAATCCAAGCCATTTTTATACTGAACCTAGAGAGGCTCGCCCAAGGTAGCTTTAGGCACACAGGTCTGGTGAGCAGCAGGAGCTTGCCGCGCCCAAGAACCCATGATGCAATCCGTCTGAGGGGTTGCCCTGAGCACCAGGAAGTAGTCTGGCTCGAGCAGCACCAGCAGGGGAAACCCAACCGCTAAGTCCCTGCCTTCCCGGGGTGAGGGGCTCATCCCACCGCTCAGCCAGCCAGGCACGGTCAAGTAGCCGAAGGGGGCTGCGGCTGGCATAGGAATGGGCTTTGGCAAGAGCTCACAAGCACTCGGTTGTGCAGCCATCCTAACAGGCTGAGATGACAGCCACCCGGCTCCTCTAGCACTGACTCTTCACAAGCTTTCCTCTCACACCCACTAAGACAGTGATCACCACAGACATCACCTTCAGCTTGGAGGCTTAGACGGCTAAGGTAACGATCACCCGCCTTTCTTAGAGCTAGAAAGAGTTGAACTGTGCTTTTGAAAATCACATATTCTGGCATACAGGGATGAATAACAATTAAAACCTGCGGTGCTCCTTAAAGAAGAGAGCCTAACACACCCAGGGGTGCTAGCATGTGCCTGTAATCTCAGCACTCTAGGAGGCTGAGGCAGGAAGACCACAAATTCAAGCCTAGTCTGGACAACTTAGCCACTTAGGAAATCCCTGTCTCAAACTTTAAAATTATTTTTGAAAAAGGTTGGGGATGTGGCTCAGTGCAAACACCCTGAAGAACCTGTAGAAAAATCTGCAGTTTCAAAACTGCTTTTCCTCATGTGCCTATATAACCACTTCAGCCAGCCTTCATCTCTTCTCAGCACCTACAGCCCCTAGATAACCTGCTCGAGTGCCTCAGGCTCCGATCCACTCAGGACACCACTGCCCGCAGCGCTGCCCCAACTATGTACTCCCACAGCAGGTGCATCCTTCCAACCAGCAAAATGTAAGGTACTGAGTAAAACACAGACTAGACTTCAAAGAGCTGCAAACCCAGGTAGGAGAGGTAGGAAGTAGGTACCGCATACTCTCAAAGCAGAGTACCTGCCTGGAAACCAAAAGTGACCCGAGTCCAAGACCTCAAAATTCTCTAGGGACTTTGGATGTCATTCTCCTTCCCAAGAATCACACTTGGTTCCCTGTCTCGCCGTATGGAAATCTTCCAGCCCAGTTTTCAGTTCTCTCTCATGATCTAGTCTTTCCTTGCTTATGAAACCAACTATTATTTTTATTGAGCACTTATGACATTCAGACAATGTATATTAAATAAGTTAATTCATGCAGAGTGTCATTAACAGTGTCTAGCCATTGTAAACAGCCATTAACTATTAGCTACTGTTAATAATCATGCATGGACTGATTTAGAAAGCATTTCTGATTTAGTGCTCTGTTCATTTCATGATTTGGCATAGACACTGGTGTATAAATTTCTTGGAGTATTCTGTAAAGGAAATG
Organism: Dinomys branickii; assembly: GCA_004027595.1. Taxonomy (NCBI): domain Eukaryota; kingdom Metazoa; phylum Chordata; class Mammalia; order Rodentia; family Dinomyidae; genus Dinomys; species Dinomys branickii. The sequence goes on along the minus strand of PVLD010009798.1, from coordinate 32,950 downwards.
ACAGCTTCTTTGCAAATTGCCTCAGTTATACAAGTATTCCAAACACTTACGTCTATACTGAGAATCCTACGGAATACCACACTCTACAAAGAGTATGTTCCACTCAAATGACCATCGGTAGGGAAGAGACTGCCAACCCTAAAACACACCCTTGCTCATTCAGTAAACTGCACCTGCCACCAGTCTGTGGAGTAAAAAGGTATCTTATAGAAAAGGAAACTAGAGTGTATGACCTGACCCAGGCCACAAGATTAGCAAGTGGCAGAAACAAGATGCCAGGTCCGGTTCATTCATTCACTCCTTCAAGTAGAATTTACTGAACACTCTGTACCTGGCTTGGGGGAAACACCAACCAAAACCTTCTTGTCTTGGGGTTTAAATTCTACCTGGAGGGTACAGAGACTATTGAAATAGACATATAATATATATAGTATACTAGATGATGGTGCTTTGGAGATAAAAAGAGAGGGGTATAGGAAGGACAGGATGAGAGTCAGATGTGACCACATGAAAGAGCATCACCGAGATGGGCAGCCTGTGCCCAGCTGGCATGGAGGAGCGGGCAGGGCAGGGCAGGGGTGTGGCGTACTGTGGGCTCAGCAAGGAGCCCAGGTGGCTCTGGGGAGGGCAGGGGCCTGGGCAAGCGGCAGGGAAGTCAAGGGCAAGCCGTAGGTCACGCAGGTCGCGGGAACACTGTCAAGGCACAGTTATTACACTGTCTGGGCAGCCACTTAAGGCTCCAGTGAATTACACACGCTGATGTATGTATGATGTGTAGCAGGATCGCCAAGCCTGCTGCATTAGGATTATCTTAGGGGTGGGGCCACGGTGGAAACAGGCAAACCAGTTCAGAAGAAATGACACCTCGGGCCACCACGCACCCAGTACTGTCTCCCTGCTCTCCGGGGTCCACTCCACTATCTAGTTAAAATGGCCTTGATCAGACGTTTCTGCAGTGTGTGGTCCATGTGCCCTCGGGTGCACCCAGAAGAACTACCCTACAGAATGAGTCCTCTCTCTTTGACCCTCAAAACCGCTCAGATACTGCTTTCAGCACTGAGTGCTACCTATAACCACCTCTTTTTTTTTTTTTTTTTTTTTAGCCAAATTCACAATCTTTGGCACATTAGCTTGTGGGAACAGCACCATTAACAGAGCCCCAGGTGAACCATTCAGCAACCGTTTACTGAGTGCTTAGTCTTAGAGTAAAAAGGAAAAATACGACCGAGTCACCGTCCCAAAGGACTTCACGGTCTAGTTCAAGACACAGACAAGTAAACAAGTCTGTGTAACCCAGGTATGACAACTGCAATTACAGGGCTGGGGATGTAGCTTAGTGGAGTAAGCGCCTGCCTGGCAAGCGCAAGGTCCTGAGTTCAATCCCCAGTACCACAAAAAAAAAAAAAAATTCTGTGCAAACACAATTACAGAGGGATGGATAAGGTGGAGATGTGACAGAGAGGAGCCATAAGCAGCTCTGCCCTGGGGGAGAGGCCAGCTGTGAAGCCTGGAGAGCACAGAGCAAGCGGCAGGCAGGGGCAGGGGCAAGGGATGGAGGATGTAGAGTTCCCAAGTCCTGAAAGAACAGGGAGTCTGTGCGCAGGTCAGGGCTCAGAGCATGTGCAGGAGGAGGCAGAGGACAGTGGGTTTCACAGGATGTGAAATGACACGGGCTCCATCCTGTAGGCAAGGGGGAGCCCCAAAGAGCACCCCATTAGATCTGCATTTTAGAAAGATCACTGTGGTAACAGTGTAGACCCGAGTGGGTCACAGCAGGACCAAAGTGCAGATGGGAAGGGAGGACAGGGAACCGTGCAGAAGTCCAGGGAAGGACCCAAACCCTCAGGACGCACAGGAGACGCAAACACGAGGGACCTCCCTGAGCTAAACCAGTAAGATGTAACTTTTTAAAAAACTCAAGTTTCACAGGAAAAATAATATAGTCAAAACAGCAAAGCCTGAGTTACATGGAAACATAGCACATTCTGTTAACCCTAAGGTAACATGTGGCATCTTTCAAAATTATTTTAGAAATACTTATAAAGGACAACTTCAGAGAAATTTTTGTAACTCAGTAAAGACATTTTAATGGAAAAGAACACAGGTTACTCACTTGCAAACCTGAGCACTGACAAGAATTACTTCTTTTATTACTCCAAGATATTTTTAGTTAGCTAAGAAAGTGTCTCATTTTCAAGTCCACAAGCATTTTTGAAATTAATAAAGGAAGGATATTAGATAAAACACCATTTCTATAACATGTCAACAATTTTATTATGACCCCCAGAAATGGACATTTGGAAATAAAAGAAAGCAGTGAAGCAACAGAGACTGCCCACCTCTAAAGTAAAAAAATAATCAAAGGTTAATAAATGGCAGTCTCAACGGACCAGATAAAGTATTAAGTGGTGCTCACTGTTTACCTCCTTCACAGAACATCAGCTTCAGTGGGAAGTTAAGAGGCAGAACATTACATTCACTGCACAGGCAATAATATGCTTCTTATCTCTAGTTAGGAAAAATTCCATTTTTGCGATTCATAATGACCCTTAGAATAAATACAACTGTATTTTGGTTTTGCTCGCCAATATGGAAGGCTACTTTAACAATGTTTGCCACATGTTTTAGGCTTCCTTAATACCATAAAGAAACTAGTCTTTAATCCCACAAGTTTAAGTACTTTACTGCAAACAAATACAGCATGGTTATTTATTTGGAAACAGGATCTTGAACTTGCTGCTTTTGGTCATCTAAACTGTTTTTCTCCATTATAATGGCTGAAGTCATCACTAATCTAATTGTGCACAAGGATCCTTTCCTGCAAGTACTTTATTAGGAGACAAATTGGAATGAAATTACATACAGCCATCTCCCACGTTCAAGAATGGATTATCTGGTGTATGGGTTATTCATTATCCTCGATACCTACTAAGGCCATGCTCTGGCCTTTCCTGTTCTGTTGTCTGCTTTAAATTGACATTAGGGGTCCCGGGACTGAAGCCAGGGCTGCACACATGCTAGGTGTGTGCTCTGCCACAGCCTACGTCCTCAGCCCTATCTCTGGCCATTTCTGAAGTTACTGGGAAGGAAAGGCACTAAAATTCAAATGAGTCAAACTAGGGTTGTTAGTAAATCTGGCTGATAAAGTGCAGAAGGAGAGAATGAAGACATTGTTTCTAACAAAGCTCTGCATGTCAATTACCCTCTGGATCTTGGGACCTGCCAATACCAGGGTCATCAATCACGCCTCTGCCCAGATAGATGCAGAGCCTGGGAAACAACAAAACATGCTCTGCTCAGTGAGAGGGCACCCCATTATTATGTCACTGCTTTTTGGTTTTGAATGAATAAGAAAAGGAAAGCACAGAACAAAAGTCATCAGTTTTCCCTGAGAACTTTCCACAGCACTAGGAAAGGAGCGCTCATTAAATACTGTTGAACAGCCAGAAGGCCAGGCAAAATATGAAAGTGTTCCAGATAAAGGTCTCCTCATCCAAAGCATTCAGTTTACACTTTTCACAATGATCCTTCATGTTTGTTCTTTAATTCCTCTTTGGAGGTCTTACGTGCTTCTCTAAGTATAAGTCCTATGAGTTCAGGGCCTGTGAGCTGTGTCTTTGTGTCCGGCACAGAGCGCTCATGAAGAATTCCTCTGATCAATGCTCTTACAATTCCGCATGGAAAAGGCTTATTGTCTCTTTTTTTCTTTTTTTTCTTTTTTTTTTTTTTTTTTTTTGCGGTACTGGGGATCGAACTCAGGACCCTGCGGTTGCTAGGCAAGTGCTTATTCCACTGAGCTATATCCCCAGCCCCGAAAAGGCTTATTGTCTCATCTACCACTACACTCTTCCTTTTTACTACCCAGCCATCTAAGGAAACAGCCTGTGATTCACGGGCTTTAACACTTGGAAGACATCTGATTTTTATGATTGAATTGAAATGTTACCTACTATTGCACTGGGTCATATTACACTTAAAATGTGAGAAATGATCACTGCTGTCACTCAGTGTATACTTACTGCCCTGAGCAAAACCTTTAATACAAGAGAGGTCTGAAGTTTGTGTGGTGACAAAAGAAAAGTGCGGGTGCTTCCTGCTGATCGCTTAGAACATGGACATAGCAGCACATATCTTCTGCTAACATTTTAAGCTCAGGAAAAGTAGTCTACCAGGAAGATGCATAATAGTCACTTCTCATCTTAGAAAAAGAATCTCCAAAGAAGCCCCAGGCATTGTAATTTAATCCTTCGTTTCTTTAGAACAAATGACGAAGTCAGTTGTGAATCTATGGTTTTGTTTTACTGACAGACATCCATACGAACAGATAGGGAAGGGGTTTAAAGGACATGGAAAGAGACGAAGGTAGGGATGGAAGGAAAGAGGATCAAAATAGATTAAGAACAAAAAATATATATATCCAATTTTGTGTACGTATATACCAAATGTAATTATGTATTACAAACATATACTAATACAAAAAAGAATAACCACTTTAAATTTTTTATTGTGCTGCTACTGATAAGCAATCCGACACTGAAATTCACTCTAAAAAAATCCTGGGGCAGGCGCTGTGGCACATACCTATGAATTCTAGCACTCCGGGAGGATGAGGCAGGTGGATGACAGGTTCAAGCCCCGCCTGAGCAACTTGGCAACTCAAAGAAACCTCCGTCTCTAAGGAAAGACTGTTAAAATGATTGCAGATATGACTCCAGTGAGAAGGCCCAGGAGCCATCCCCAGTGCTGGGGGTGCAGGGGACCCTTCTGTTTTATAAAATGAACATGTACCTTATACAACAGGGACTCGGGTACTGATTGTGTGAGGCAGAGTTCCCTGGAGACAGTGCTTAGGAATCAGATAAGTGGTTTGGCCCTGCAGCAGCTGCGGGTAAGTGGGAGGGCACCCAGGAGGCTGCAGAGCTGCTCTTCTCACAGACCAGACCCTAGAAAAGTGCAAGGCTGACTGGTTAGACTCGGGTCGCCCAGCTCTAGCTGAGAGGCCTCAGGGCAGTATATGAATGGAGGGGGGGTGTCAGTAGCCTGTGTAAAATCAAAAAAAGGTCATGTAAGGTAGGGGAGGTAGAAGATACATTGAAAGGAAAGTGGATTTGGTTGCGTGTGATCTAGGCTGCCAGATACAAAAGATGCTACACATTCCCACCAGGCCAGTTTGTTTTTGGTGCTTATTCATTTACAACTAGATCCTAATATCACCACTGGGCATTCTTAGCACTGATGAATAATCTCTGCTAGAGTTTCAGTTTATTTAATATCTCTAAGAAAACAACTTCAATCTGCATCATATTTCTTGAAGGCTTTTTCTCTTTTAATCTACTGGTGTAAACAAATGTCACTTCTGCATTTCTCCACAGGAAAGACGCATGTGGAATAAAGACCAACTGAGATGCTATGGCAGAGGAGGTAGTCAATTCATTTTTATAAGTCAAATGTGAAAACAGCATCTAACACCATAAATTCTGATACACGGGCAGCTTGTAAGGGTTCCCTCTAATTCCCTAGGTCAAAGGGATATTTGCTCACACTCAACTATTCTGAAGAACCACATAAATTTACACACTCTGCTATGCCTCCATTTATCTTTGTGAGGCTACTGTAACCCTATTACATGAAGGGACAAAGGACACAATCTTTTGTATTGTTACATAAACAAGTCCTCCCTTCCCTTTACAAGTTGCCCCTGTTCTTTACAATGACTCTTTATTTTCCACAAGTCAAGTGTACAGTACTTGCTTCATTTCCCAACTAAAACTAACACACTCACACACACACACACACACACACACACACACACACTCAGTCTTTTTCCCTTTAATGTTCATTTGGATGTACGGTCCACCACGAAAGTCCTCAAGACGGTTGCTCCAGGTATGCAGCACTCCTCAGAAACTTGACAGGGGTTGATTTAAAGCAAAACAAGTCCTCAGAAGCAACCTTCAGCACAGGCCAAAGGAATCATAGCTACACCCTCTTGCAACCACAGTTCTACTGTATCCACCCTTCCAACATTTTCGCTTCAAACATGCCAACCCAACCATTTACCAAAGCCACAGCTTGTTCCTGATTTAGAAAAGTAAAGTTCACGGACTTACTGAACTACACAGCTCCACCCAGAAAGCACAAATGCCGCTTCCCCGCCTGGCAATTACGCAGCAGCTGAACTAGAAAAGCCATGTCTTTGAGCTCAGTACCCACGGCTGGCCACCTTGTTGACATAACGAACAAGTGGCATCTTCAAAAGAGTGCTAGCTGGGCCCTCCTGCTCCATACCTTGACAGCAGGCACAGACAGTTTACCACACATCGCCCCTCAAGGGGGCTGCACCTCATTCTCCTTCTGGAGGTGCAACTCCTGTGCCCTGAAGCACACATTTAGCCTAGCTCATTCCCTCACATCCAGCAGTTTTGCTTTCCCAAAACTAAGGGAAGAACAGGTCTGAGGGGTTCCTATAAGCTTTCTCTTGACACAGGAAGACTATGACAAGAGGGGGAAACACAGCCCTGGGAAGGGCTGGCCCAGGCTCCTCGTAGCACTCAAAGAGTGCCCCCCTGCCCCCGGCACTCCGCTGGGTGGAGAAACCATTTTAGAGCTGAACAGTTCAGTGCCTACAGAGAACTCGCTAAGAGGAAGAACTCAGAAATCCCAACTCTGAAAAACAAAGGCTGTTTAAAAATATTGAACTAGTTCCCTCTCCCCAGCAGGACTGGCATCTTCCTTACCTTTGCGGGAGGCAGAACATGCTAATCCTAAGAACAGAGATCAACCACTGGTCTGAAAAGGAACTTGACAGAAATCCAAAAGCTCTCCGTGGCCAGACTATCCAAGGTAAAAGCCCCTTGTGTGCTCAGCGCCCTCCCAGCACCTGTCTAGTTCCAGCATCCATCTGCCTCATTACCTTTTTAGAAAAAGATGCAAAAAGACTGTCTACAGTGCCAGAGTTTCTCCGTGCAGCTGCAGAAAAGAGCTCTGCTCTGCATCCTAAGCCCAGGCTGTGCGATCGAAGATGCCCGCTGTGGCGGTGGTTTCTCACTGAACTTTTGTCACACAAGTCACTTGAGCACGTGCCACAGATGGCTGGCAAATAACAACTATTTATCCTTCTAGGAAGGATACAATGGCAAGCTACATCTAACCAGAGAAGCATTTACAGTGGACATGTCACCAGGTGAATGACACTGAATTCCGAGAGGAAAGGAAGGCAACAGGAAATGCTTAATGGAGCAAACATCTTGACAGGAGACCGGTGATATAAACAAAGAATTCCATATCGCAAACTTTTTAAAGGTTTAATTAAAAAAAAAAAAACCAAGTCACCTTTGCGGGGCTGCGTCCTGTATATCCAGTTCTCCTCCTCTGCATCCACCTGCTGCCCACACACCGACAGCTCTCCATCACTACGGAACAGCCTCTTTGTCTGTCTAGACAAGGAGGAGAAATTTATCCAACTCACAGCCCGCGAGAGGGAACCTGCATTGGCCTTGAGTCTGAAGGAACCAGAAGAGACTTCCTTTTTCATCTTCTTTCCCATCAAAATCCGCTAGAGACAAAGGGCAGCCCCACAGACAAAAAAGCTCTGGTTCTGAAATTGGCCCGGGTCCCTGGAACGAGCCTGCTCCTTCCCACTTAATTCAGACAATGTGGAGAGTCAGGCACCATGTTATGCCAAAAGCTGCTTTCCCCGGTGTCACCAGATGAGGAGGACTGAGGGATGGGGAAATTTTTTTTAAATGTTTTACCCTAGCGACTGGTACTCAGTTTCTATGCCAGGGACTCCAGAGCCAAAAAATAGAAAATAAAAATAAATACAGTTTTAAAAACGGAGCGTGGTGTTCATTTCAGGCACACTTGTCAGGACTTTGTGACGAACAGAAGCGAGGCACTCTTTGGTGTGTCCCTGCTATCCCAAACTGTAATCCTACGCCTCTCCTGGGCATCTTTCCCCACAGGGGCAGGCAGCCAGCCAGCCTTCTCGGTGCAGAGGGAGGTAACTCCTCACCCTGGACATAAAGAACCAGCGTCCGGCAGACCCCCAGTTTACAGTTCACCCACACAGGTTACTCAGGAGAATTCAAAGGGTTCGGCTCACTTGTCCCGGCAGAGCGCAGGATCATAAACCGCCCACTTGCCCTCTTTCCCGGCGGGGAAGCAAGCTCTCGGAGCCGCAGGACTCCACAAACAATAAAACAGGCTGCGTGGCTACTGCTTAGATTACAGAGTGAGCGCTGACTGGAAGGCGATTGGCTCGCTCGCCGCCAAAGGCTCCTCATTGGACACAGAGAGCCCCGCCTCGCCACAGCCAATGCTTTAGAGCAGCTCAAACTTCTGAACTCTAGCAAGACGGTGGAAATGCAAGTCTGTGCAGAAAACAGACGTCTGGGGAATTTTTTTTTTAAGCGCGTGATTATTAATTATCAGACTAGACTTCTGAAAGCGCGACTCTTAAGACCGGGCTTCCACACAGTATATGCAGACAACGTCAGGCATTCCTAAGTGGATTTTGGGAGGGCGTCGCCTCAGTAGACATCCCAAGAGAATAAAAACAACTTGGCTCTTCACTCTCCGCTGTCAGCAAACGTGAAACGCAGCCACGCTTACACCTGCTGTCACCTACTCTGCCTCCTGCCACCAGCCAGGGCATAGCCCAATAGACCTGGATGCCTGGGGGGGGGGTTCCTCTCCAGCTGTGAAGGATCAGTCCCAGGAGGGAGATCGCCACTGGAGAGCCATGCTGAGGACCATTAGGTGGACCATCCCCAGCCTCCTATGCAAGATATCCTGGAGCCTTATATGGTGTGCATTTGGGGGCAGCATTTCCCTCCAGGCCCACACCTTCGGGTGTTAGACGTCCCTGAAACTTTCCATCATAGGCCCTTGAGTCAGCACCTTCTTCCCAAAGGGCAACTTGGAGTACGGCTGGTAGAGAATCAGGTGCTTTACACCTTGATTTGTTTGGCATCAAATATATCCAAACTAACAAAATCAACTGAGAGTAAACTTTGACCACAAGTTATGAAGGCTCCACCAGTGCTGCGTACCAGTTTGGCGATTTACAAGCCCGCTCAACACAAACACAGCACCCCTGCTCTAAGAACCCATGGACCCCGAACCACGCACATGGAATTCTCTCCTCCCTCTTGCCCACCTCCTGCAGCAGCGTCTTAAATTGACCGCACTCTAAGCTTTGGGATAAGCCTTGTGCTGTTCTTCATAAGACCAGGAATGAATGAGCGCTTTTCTCAACCCACCCGCTTTGGTGGGTACACAGACACAGGAACACAGGGGCGCTAAGGTCCCAGTACCCAGTGTGTCTCTATGGTAAACTCCCCAACCCCCCCCCCCACGCCTGAGAGAGTGTCAGAGGGGCTGAGGGAAAATTCACTGCCAGGCAACCAAGGATGATAATGGTTTCATTTAGATGCGAGACTAGTAAGTTGGATCTGCTTTTCTATCACTATTACCTATTTTTAAAAATAGCTGAAGCTATTTGAAAAAAATCAATTAAACCCAAAAAGGTAGTCGAACTCTAGGTTTCCAGAAACTCTGCTCCATGAATCACAAGACCGTAGTGGGACGTTTGCACAAGGCTGCTACTGCATCTAGCCCACGTTTCTGTTATGCTAGGTCTTGGTTACTGACTCTTCATTCATGTACAAGAAAGTCAACTACATCAAGCACTTTCCTAACTGGATTAGAGTGGCAGCTGGGGCAATAGAGACCACAGTGATTTAAATCAGCTTTGGAGGAAATATTTAGACTCTCGGACCCATGTTAGATACAGACTTCTCTTAGCTTAGCTGATCCCAAGTGGGCTGCCTGAGGAGCACTGTTTCAACACCTGATGAGCTGCACATTTCAGATCTCAGATGGTCAATGCGGGAGCCACACAAACCCAGCCTCCAGCAGCAGGAGCATGGGCACGGTGTCCCTTGTACCATGCCCTTCATGGGAGGCGTCGCCAATCTGCACAATACTCCTGCCAGGGACTGTCCCTACTTTGAGGGGATAATTGCTGTTTTCAAATCACCTCAGCTATATCTTACAAAAGAACGAAACAATGTAATGTAACCAATTTACTGTTACTTAATGTAATTTAATGGTTAACTTAATGTAACCATTAATTTAAAAAGGTAACCATTTTTTCTATGAAAATCCACCACAGTAGAACACGGGACTCTCAGACCTCTTACACAGACACACTGAACAGATTTCTATCCGTATCCCTCCCTGTGCTGGGCGTTTCCATCTCCCCCTGCCACCAAGCTGTCACACTCAAACTTCTGCCATCCTCGCATATGCCAATAACTGCTGCCTCCTCCCCCTTCGCACTGCCCGGCTTGGGCCCCAGAAAGTCAGATAAACAAGTTTGCTTCAATGATAGGCTTTAGAGAGCATCCTCGGGGGCCCAGAGACTGAAATGTATTGTTTCAGAAGAGTTTTGTCACAGTGCCTCCTGGCCGGTACCCTTGTCCTCTACTTGGGTGACAAAAGCCCAAGGGTTGACATGGCTGGAAAATGACCCCTCTGGTAGATTTAGACTAAGCTGACAATTGATAGCCTCTTTTTCATTCAGTTCTTGGCATTTGAGGGTGACTTACTCCTTGCTACTGATGAGAGAAGAAGAAATTATAATATTTCAGGAATAATTTAAGTATCACATTTTTAAACATTACCTCTAAAGATGAGGATGAGACTACATTACCAGAGAAAGTTCTAGAATCACCTTCCTGGCTCAGATAGCCACTAATTTGGAAAGATTTATTTATGTTCCTACGAAGAGTCAAAGGGATACACCGGATAACTTTGGGAGACACTTGCCAAAAGACATGATATTTCACACTTCATATATTACCAGCATCCTTCGAAAGCAGCATAGCAAAAATGTAAGTTTTGGTTTCATAAAAACTATTCAACATGGCAGGGTATAGGATTAGACCCACCCCCAGCCATCAGGCATGTAATTGCGCTACTTGCCATCTGTGTCAAATGCCAGCCAAGAGCAGCTCATTTCAAGTGCCATCGGGTTTGGGCCTCAGAGGCTGAACATGAACACTGTGACGTTTTGTTTCCATGGGAGCCTCATCTGCCCTCTCAACCCTAAAAGAAAGAAGCAGTGAGGCTGAGCCCCAAGGCTGGGAAGTAATGGAACACAGTGCTGGGCGGCAGGAGTTGGGGTTGGGGTGGGGGACACAGCAGAAGGTTTCCAAACATGACCAAGGTGGGGGACCAACCCCATGTGGCCACTGCCTGCATATGCTGTGTCCGGTTCTGGGGCAGCCCCTCAGTTTAGGGAGCAGGCCTGGGCTCCCCTTACAGAGTCCCCTGAATCTCCCTGACAGCCCTCAGGGACCTCTGCCTTCTGGGACAGCGTACAGTAGGTTTCCCAACTGCCACCTCCTGTGAATAATTTAAGCATCCATGTACACAGGGGAATTGTAAGCACTAATAATGAAGTCTTACCTCAGCATCTAAAAGGAAGCAGTTCAAGGGCTGGGGATATAGCTCAGCAGCACAAGCACCTACCTGGCAAGTGTGAGGTTGTGAGTTTCATTCCTGGCACTAAAAAAAAACATACTACGGCCAGGACCACAACAAACACACTGCTCCACATGGTACCCTAAAGCCTCCTTCCTTTATCCAGCTTCCCCTCCCATGAAAATTAAACAAATGCTTGCACTGGAGAAAGAGGCCCTAGAGGACACAACACAGCTATTTGCCCCTTCCAGCTGGCCCTACGTTTAGGTTGCCCTCCCCTGCCTGCCAGTGGCGAAAAGGACACACTGCCTTTTCATAAAGCCGAGCATCTTTCCACCATCAAAGGAAGCTGTCCCCCTCCGAGCCTATGCCCCCTTCCAGCGGCAGACAAAGCCCACACACCAGATCTGGCCCACCTCCCGTGGACTCACTGGCACTGGAGTGGCGTGGCGGCTCCCGCCTGCCCTGGGTCCCCGGTGGAGTGTGCCGCTGTGGCCACAGCAAGTGTCACTGCTGCCAGAGGACCAGGGCTGGAAGAGGCATGGACAACGGTCCTAACCAAGGAGACAATTCTGTACCAACTTCACGAAAGCATTGCAGCCCGAGAGGGGCAGGTGAGACTGCCTGACTCTTCTGATAGACAAAGACCAAGGACAAAACATTTTCTGAGACCAAAATAAAATTCTGGATCAATGCATTTAAAAAAATAATGACGGGGCTGGGGATATAGCTCAGTGGAATAAGTGCTTGCCTAGCAAGTACAGGGTCCTGAGTTCGATCCCCAGTACCGCAAAAAATAAAAATAAAAATAAAAAAATAATGACGTCTCTGGTTTTTGGACCTCCCCATGGTCCCTCCAGGGATCACTCTAGCCATTCATTTTGCTACTTACTCCGTCTGTTTTAAGCAAACCTTATTAAGCACATAAATCACAGGAGATCTTTTTTTTGTGTGTGTGTGGTACTGGGGATCGAACTCAGGACCCTGCGCTTGCTAGGCAGGCGCTTATTCCACTGAGCTATATCTCCAGCCCCCCCCCCCTTTTTTTTATTTCTTTCAGTACCAGGGGTTGAACTCAGGACCTTGCACTTACCACACAGGTGCTTATTCCACTGAGCTATATCCCCAGCCCCTTCATCACAGGAGATCTTATTAAAATATGGCACAGAGTCTGATTCCAGTCTGGGGAAGGACTTGAAATTCTGGACTCCAAAGAATACCCACAGCTGGGTATTCTGTAAACCCCAGCACTGGAGAGGCTGAGGCAGGAGGATTATGACCCAACTTCAAGGCCAACCTCAGCTACACAGCAAGACCCTGTCTCAAAAACAAAACACCACACAGATGATGCCCATGCAGGGACCACTAAGTTTAGTGAGCGCAGTACTAGGCTATAATGGCCCCTGAGGGTGGGGTGCTCACCCTTCCACTCCTGCAGCACCTTCCCACCAGCAGTGAGCAATGGAACCACCTATTCATTGTATTCATTCCCATGTTACCCTTTTCTGTTGATCCGATGTTTCAAGTCAAGGAGTTAATTAGACCTTGATTGTGATCATGCCTTTAGCCCTAACTCCCAAAAAGTAAAAGTAAATTTTAAACTGGCCTTAAGAACACATCTGAGTTAAAAGGGTTACTGACAGGCATTGTGTTTCCCGTCATTTTTTAGGACATCTGCACTGCTCTCATCGGCCGACACCTCAGAGCCCAGGGTCTGGCCCAAACCCAATGAGCAAAGTCAGGAGAGCAGCCCACATTCCACTCGGTGAACTGCACAGCCGGGACAGCAGGGCAGCGCCCTGGGCTCCACCAGTGAGGTTATCTGCTCCTTGGCAGTGGAACGCTGTGTATGTCAGTTGTTCTCAGTGGTAGATGCTTAGGACAAAGAGGTTTACAGTCACGTCACCTCCCGCATCATTGGGCTACTTGGTTTTCACTTTGAAAGTCCACTCACCAGGGTCCACAGAGCACACTGAATGTATCTGTCTAAACAAATGTTCCAAAACAAAACCGGATATTCTCACCACCTGAGCCAACCTTCTGTGCACCTCGATCCCAGGTCAGAAACGTGGTGCTCTCATGGGTACCAACAGTGACTCCATGAAACAAGACCAATCTTCACCTTTAACAAGTCAGTCAACAAACCTGGGGATAAAGCACTTAGAACACCTTCTCATTAGTGTCGCTCAGAATCCAAATCTAAGTCTGACTCCAAACAAGAGCGAGAAATGTAAATCTATATTTTCTGGACTCTTTCTATGCCCTAGGCATCAGTTAGCAGCGGTTGGTGAGTCATCTCCACCAAGGGGAAAGAGCCCAGATCAGGGGTTCATTTCAAATATGTACTGACCCCCCACACTAGGAAATCAGCCATGCAGGCTGAATGGAAAGCAGAAGAGACAGGACCCTGCCCTAGAGGAATTCAACATTTACCGTAAGAGAGGACTTCCGGGAAGATGGCAACAGGGTAGACAGCAGAGAGAGAACCTCCCAGAGGACTACCACCCAGACAATGGAATATAGCAATATGAAGACAGAAAGGAGAGAGGTGTGTACCCTGAACCCAAGAAGGCTCTGAACTGGGAACTGAAGCCCTAGGAAAGACCAAGCAGGACCTCTCCTGGAAGAAAGGATCGGAGGGCCGCCGCGGCACAGTCAGAGGGAGAAGAGACGGAGAAAGAGGAAGCCACTGCTTCAAACACACCCTTGGCCCAAGCCCTCGTTCCAGCAATCGCAGCTTCAGCTTCGGAGACCCACGCTCATGGAAGCCTCCCGACTCGGCCAGGGGAGAGCGGAGTTCCAAGAGCTGGTCCAGGTCTGGAGAGGAGAGGGTGCAGCCAGGAAAAGAGGCAATGGTGGTTGGGAACTGTGGTCAAATCCAGTGTGAGGATGAGAGGTTGCAACAGCCACTGAAACGGAGTCCCCACCCTGCAGCAACCTTCCTAATCAGCACCTGGAGGCAAGGTGGAGCCAGAGCAGCCAGTACACATCCCACCACACCCAGCTCTATGCCTGCCTCGAGGCTGTGGCCTCCTGCCTCTCCACTGTGTGGGCGGCTGCCAGTGGGTAGCGACATCAGAGCCACAGCAACTCCCAGGGATCCACCCAAGGAACAAATGGGAACTGAAGCACAACAGCAAGAGAGAGCTGCAGGTGGAGGTGGATCACATGGCCCCACGCCCTTCTCACTCCAACATCAAGCAGGAAGCATGAACTGAGTTACTGGGCTTCAGCTCCCACCCTGAATGCCCTCTGTGAGCACCTTGAGCCTCAGCAGCCTGTGCAATCACCACCTGTTCCTGACAGCAATGGGACGAGTCCACAGGCTTCAGGACTCACCCCAAACTACTAATACGAGCAACAAGAGTGTCTCCATACTGCTTGCATATATGAACCTTGTATGAACCCATGGCGACCAGGTAGGCAGCAGAAAGAGAACCTCCCGGAGGAATGCCACTCAGACATAGCAATATAGCAACATGTAAAGTACAGAAAGGAAAGAGGTGGACATCCTGAACTCAAGAAGGATCTGAAATGGGAACTGAAACCCCCGGAAAGACTAAGCAAAACCTCCTCTGGAGGAGGAGATTGGAGATCTGCCATGGTGCAGTCGGAGGGAGACAGACAGTGAGGGAGGAGGTCGCCGCTCCAAGCACACCCTTGGCCCACACCCTCGTTTCGGCATTCGCAGCTTCAGCTTCGGAGACCCACTGCCCAGTGGCAAGGGGTGGGGAACAGTAATGCTGGAGATCAGAAGGAGGTGGGAGGAGAAGAAAGGGCCTCTGGCATCAAGGCAACGGGACAGAGCCAAAAGGGTCACAGAGGGTGCCCCGATGGGGGCACGTGCCCTGCAGCTGCTCCGCAGTGGGCCCCAAGGCTGCGCTGCCGCAGTGGGCCCCGTGGCTGCCCCGCAGTGGGCCCCATGGCTGCCCCGCTGTGGGCCCGGTGGCTGCTCCGCTGAGGGCCCCGCTCAGGGCACCTCATGGACTGAACCCGCCCCCACCCATAGCACGACGACAGGGTGGAGCCGGGCAGTCCGCTGTGAGCATATGTGCTTTCCCACCTCCGACCATGGCAGTTTGTATACACCCCTGTATGTTATAGTATAGTCTGAGGCCACTATATCTCTTCCCAAGGCGAGAGTCCAAGTATATAGATAAACCCAGGAGTACAGTTATTGTCACAGGGAAGATGACTGATTGAGTGGTAGGGCAACGGGGATGAGGGAGGAGAAAAATTGAATGATCAAATGGGCCATCACCTGTGTAACTGAGCAACAAAGGTGAAGGTAACATTATGTAGGACAGCATCCAGAGCTAATTCCCTTCTATGTTCTCTATAATTCTGTATTTCCTCAATTGTTTTTGTATTAACAGAAGTGAAGATAACTTTATATTATACAGCATCCAGTGCAAATTCCCTACTACCTTCTCTATAATTTAGTATTTCCTTTAATGTTTTTGTGTTAACTAATGTGAAGATAACTATGTAATGCAACATCCAGTTCTCATTCCCTACTATATTCTGTATAACTTTGTATTTTCTGTATTGTTTATGGCTTTTCTGGTTCATATGTCTCCATTATTTTGTCTTTAAAATAAAATTAAAAAAAAAAATTTAAAAAAAACATTTACTGTAAGAGCCAGACATGCACAGCTACTTTTAAAATACCCCAAAAAAATGAAATTGAGAATAAGCAAGGCCTTTAGTCAAGTCGCCTAGGGGTCACTAGTTCTCAAGATGAGCAACATCTCTGAGCTAAATTCCCACAGGTAGTGGGGTGGGGGGATTCAGCACCCCAGGGCTTTCTGGGTAAACCCTCTGTGGGGAGGGCGTGGGGAGTGTAGGAAGCCCTGATTTGACAGTTTCCATGGTGTGAAGAATCCCATCAACGATGTCAAGCTAGCTGCAATTCACAACCAACCTGCTAAAATCCCGAGAATGTAAGAGAACAGCTTCGCGGCCAGTACACAGGCTCCGGTACACCAGCGGAAGTGGCCAGTCAGCTAGTTTGGTAAAAACCAATGATTTGTTTAGCAACTGCCTCCCAATCACTAAGTGTTATGGTATAGGTAGGAGCAGAGATACCTACAAATACTACTTACATGGGGGAAGGTGTGGAACTGTGCTTAGCTTAAAAGCTTGAGATTGGACAGTGCTTTGGGTTAGATCTGGAATGTCCTCCCAGCCTCGTGTGACCATGGGGTGCTACTGTCATCACTGATGAAGCCATATCTGAACTGGCTGTTGGGAGGTAGGGCCAAGGCAGAAGAGGTAGATCATGGGGCCCTGAGCTGGAAGGGTGCATCTCTCTTCCCAGCATCTCCCTTCCCTGCTTCCTGGCAGGCAAATATCCTGGGTCCTCTAGGTACGTCCTAAACAAAACCACAAGGGTTCTTCTTAAGTGAGAGGCAGAGAAATGATTCCACCACCCTGTGCTGAAGGACGCAGGGAACAGGAGCTCCCTAGGGCCATAAGCCGGGGTCCAGGTCTAGGAAAGTGCATTTTCATTGTTTTAAGTCATAGAGTTTGAGGGAGTTTTCATAGTAGCTGCAGGAAATGAATGCAAGGACCTATAAAGGGGCATCCTGCAACATGCTGTCTTTAATCATCTCTGTTCATTTTGTAAAAATCTTGAGATTTTCTCTTCTATATTCTTACATATTTCAAAATTCCCATTTTGCACCAGGCATGGTGGCACACACCTGCAATCCCAGCACTCAGGAGGCTGAGGCAGGAGGATTGTTCTGAGTTCGAGGCCAGCCTAGGCTACAAAGTGAGCTTAAGGCCAGCCTGAACTGCATAGTGAGACCCTGTCTCAAAAAGACAAAAACAAAACAAAACAAAACAAAATTCCCATTTTGTGCTGTTTATAAAAAGCAAGACCTTGCCTAACAGGGAGTTAGTTGAAGTAGCCAGAACTGTCAACAATGGCAATGTACAGGTGTTCTGGACAAAAAAAAATCTAATGCAGATCTAGAAGTGTATGCACCGTATAATTACAGCAGCCAACACTGAGTTGGTGATTTACAGTGCAACCCAAGCCCCCCTTGGAGTACTTTGAATTCTGTTATACAAGCAGCCTTGCCTCAGAAAATGAGTAACCTTAAAAGGTAAGAAGTTTTGAGGTTTCTACTTTGAGATCCCACTAAAAATTCAATTATAAGCCAATAATGCCTGCTTTGGTTGTTTGAGAATATTTTGGATTTTATGTGAGGCCAGTCATGACATGACAGAAACTGCTCCTTTTTTAGTCAAAATGGCCCTAACTTGAAGTTTTAAAACTGAGCATATATAGATGGGATACAGTAAGTGAACTTTAATTACTTTAGACAATTACATTTTCCAAGCTCCCAAATTCCTTTCTCCCTGGGGAATAAGTGAGACTAAATAGGTATTTCTTTAAAGACGAGGCAACAAAAACTTAGGAAAGTCTAACAAGAGTGAGCTGTCACAGTATCCAATTTTCAGTCACACACTTCTGGGCAGAAGCTTGCTGCGGTCTTGCTGTGTGTCCATCAAAGCAGAATGGAAGAAACCACAAACTCTCCTGTTCTTCCATGGTAGATTCAAGCATCCTACAAAATTAGGCTCTACAAATATCGAATATAACCTTCTACAAACACAGGCCTCACACCACTTTAAAGCACCCATCCTGCTCTGTCTCTGTATTTAACAGCTTACCTCAAACACTTGTAATGACAAAAATCCTGTCACATACACCCACCCACCCAGACTTGTCCCGAAACACGTATCATATGTGGCCAAGTGAGCTCATGTCTTATTCAGGACCAAGGTATCTGTACCAGATCACCCGGAATTGTGGAAGGAAAACACAAAGGGTTTTTTAAAACTCCATGTTACCAGAGCCCACATAGGAGGAACCTGGGACCCCACATT
This sequence comes from Dinomys branickii, assembly GCA_004027595.1. Classification (NCBI taxonomy): domain Eukaryota; kingdom Metazoa; phylum Chordata; class Mammalia; order Rodentia; family Dinomyidae; genus Dinomys; species Dinomys branickii. Next base: position 14,560 of record PVLD010009798.1, on the reverse strand, counting down.
TAAACAAGCTTCCGTGGCAAGACGCGAGCATGTTAAAGCTTGAAAATTACTAAGCACGCATAATCACTAAGCATAAGTCTCTACTTATAATTTCACTAAAAATGCACAGACATCACATCACAGGTCTAGGAATAGTAGTACGTAAATAAATAAGAAGAGCCTCAGGTAGTAGAAAGACACCCTCAGTAGATCTTACAAGCATGACCTAGTAAAAGAGGCCATTTTAACTTTTCACTTTCACCTTTGTGTTTTTCTATAGTGCTAGGTTAAGCACACACTATAAATTTTCTGCTTATCTAGTTTTTAACTTTCATTCAGAATTAAACACAAAAGAGAAATCAGCACAGATTTAACACTTAACAGTTTGCCACATTTGTTCCAATTTTTTCTCTCGTTTTCTTTTTGGCTGTGTGGGTTTGCTCGCAGCGACATCTGTCACCCCACTGGTCACCAGGGCGGATTCGGCTGAGCTGGCTGGCTAGGCGGGGTCCCCCCGAGTGTGCCAGCAGAAGAGGACGGCCACCCCCAGACAGGAGGGTGGTGTCCTGCCTGTCAAGGCTATAGGGTAACTGTGCTCCCCCAGCAGTGCCTCCGAACAGGTTTTCTTTTTTGGTTTCGGTTCCTAAAAAATAAAATGTTACAGATAAATGGTCCTCCTTTCTCCCATCTCTCCATGGAAACCACTTTTCTAAATTTAGTATCTAGCACTCCCCAACATTTTTGCCACACTTTTTCTACATATTTGTGTGTTCATCAATAAGACACAGTACTATGTGGTGTGAGTACATTTCATAAATGGAATTATACTGTCCAAGTCATTTTAAAGGTTATTTTTATTAAATATTTAAAACTTTCCACTCACTTTGCAACTAAAGGAACTATAGTAAACTCTATATCGCTGGGTGGGATGGTGCACACCTATAATTCTAGCACTTGGGAGGCTGAGGCAGGAGGACTGTTGTGAGTTTGAGACCAGCCTACACTAGATAGTGAGATCCTGTCTCAAAGAAAACCACCTCAGAACCTTCCCAAACCAATTTCCTGATCCTTTTCCTATGACCTTGTTTGGGTAATTAAAAGGATACTTCATAGCTGGACAGAACTAAAAATTTTGCTTAACAACAACCATTCTGTGGGGTTTTTTTCCACATCTATTAAAATTGCATTGGCTCTATAAAAGTGTTTTCTTTAAAAAACATAACAAATTTAGGAAAAGCCAGACATAGTGGCACATACCTGTCATCCCAGCACTTGGGAGGCTGAGGCAGGAAGATCACACCAGGTTTAGGGGCACCCTGGCTACACAGTGAGTTCAGAGTAGCCTGAACTACATAGCAAGACCCTGTCTCAATTTAAAACAAAAAAAGGAACTGCATCTATACAGGAAATTTGCGTCATTAGTAAGTGTAACAGGCTGAGGGCTGATCCAGAGGGGTTTACACCTGAGCAGCCTCTCTGCAGAGGAAGCTCCCTGACACCTCAGCCCTCTCCCTACCTGGGCCCCCTCTCCTCCAAAAGCCGAAGCCCCTTTCCTTTCTATAGCTCAGACGCTACCTAAGCAAACTTCGACCATCTCACCCCTCTGCCAGCCTCATGTTCGGTGGAATCCCAAGTGTGCATGATTAAATATGGCTTTTCTGCTACCGATCTGCCTTATGTCAGTTTAACTTATAGCTCAGCAAAGAGCTGGGGAGGTGGGGAAGCCGTCCACCCCTCCTCTACCAAAAACATCACGTGCAGCGCAGGAAGACAGCCTTACCCCTGTATGTGCTTCTCTTCGCCTCAACAAGCTTTGCAGCCACGCGCGCTGCCAACTCCCATGACAATTTTCAAAACCTCCAAGTAAAGAGGCTATTTAAGGGAAGGGGAATCCAATTCAATAATGACTACCTCTCGGTGGTCCCTGGGCAATCACATAAGCCAGAGGCTTAAAGTAATCAATCCGCTTCATAAGGAGAAAAAACAAAAGGCCTAAAGAGAATGAAGTCATTCAGAAATTCTGAGTTGAAACACTTGTTCTGGAGGATCAAACAGGATGCTAAATCCAGAGAACATCTGTTACTATGGACACTACTCCAGTGTCCACTAAGAACTTCAAAGAAGGTAAAGGCCAGGTTATCTCCATCAAGGGCAGACTGGGGGGCTCGGTCCCTGATTCCCCATCCTCATCTCCCTGCCCCCAGGCCAGCCACCCTGTCACCTCCCTGAAACATGGAACTGTGACAGCACTACCTCAGAAAGCACCCAGGTGAGCAAGGACACAGACAGCCTTTCAGCTGCACCTACCAGGGCGCCCTGAGTGCCAGACCCTGGGGACTTTCCTTTCCTGGGTTTTTAGGAAAATTAAGTGAGGAAATGCTGATATAACAACATGCCATCGCTGGGAGCTCATGTGCCACAGCACCAGGAGCCAGGGGAGCAGGTGTCCTCATAGTCCTTGAAAGAGATGTGGCCAGCGGGGAGCAGCCAGGAGCGGACAGTAAGGACAATGAGCCCTGACCACACAGTGAGATCTCAGCCAGGGAAACGCACACCCACCAGGCACCCCAGCATCACCTACAAACACACAATTCCAGAGCAACTGCACCTGTCTGGCTGGACACATTTTTCTTATTGCAATGATGCAAGGTAATGAGTGTTTTAAAAAATAAGTGTGAAATCCTGACAAGTCCAGAGAAAGCCTCCAGCCCAGGTGCACCTTTCCTTGTAAATACATAATGTCAGCCATTTAAAATAGTTAGGAGGCTAGGAATGTAGCTCCACGCGATGGCCCTTGCGTAGCATGCACAAGGTCCTGAGTTCGATGCCTGGCACTTCATTTTTCATTTATTTTTATTTTTTGAGACAGGGTCTCACTATGCAGTTCAGGTTGGCCTTGAGCTCATTTTGTAGCTCAGGCTGGTCTCAAACTCACAATGATCTTCCTGTCTCAGCCTCCCGAGTGCTGGGATTAGAAGCATGTGCCACCACACCCAGCCTCAGCACTTCAAAAGTAAATAACAAAAAGCTTCCAGCTAGGACAGGAGTGGTCCTCAGAGCTGGCCTGGCAGAGCCCACTGGTTTCTCCAGGTGCATTGGCAGTGCCACAGCCCATCACCGATGGAACCCTGCTGTCGGCCACCAGCCCTGCTCTAGACTTCTACCTGCTTCAAAGCTGAGTGCTTCGCCAGCCTGGAGATGTCAGGGTCACTTCTCACAGGCCCTAGGGGACCCCCTCTGCTGCCTCACTATGGCAGCAGTGTGGGCCATGGAGGAACGAACATCCCAGCAGGCTGTTTCGTAGTCAGCACTCATCTGACCACATGCCTTCTTGGCTGTCCTTATGTAAAGTCTGCCAGGCACCACCACCCCCACACCCCCCTCTGCAACCATCCCACAGGGTCTCAAGGTTCTGTACTTCCTGGGCCATGACGGGTGATATTAGGGATCGGAGGAAGAAGGCAGGGAGGGGCTCTGGGCTGTGCAAGAGCAAGCACTAAGGCCAGACATGGTAGCACACGCCTGTGATCCCAGAGGCCAAGGCGGGAGAATCAGTGTGAGCTCACGTCCAGCCTGGGCTACAGAGCAAAACCCTGTCTCAAAAACAAAACAAAACATAAAGTGAATAAACAAAAAAAAGCACAAGCACTAAACTGGAGTTGGGGCCCACTGGTAGCACAGAAGGCTTCAGTGAACCCCACGTGGAGAGGGAGAAGAGTTTAAGCTGTGTGCACTAAGAGCAGCAGGAGCCCCGGAACCGGCCGGCCACGGGGCTTGGTGGAGGCGGGGGTGTTCTATCCTGGGTCCCCCGCAAGGGCAGGGTGGGGAGTCTGCACCTGCTGTGGAACCCACCCCCCGTGGGGCCCAGATCCAAGCTCAGACCTCCTGTGTGGAAAGAGGGGTAGGGTCGGAGTCCCTGCCCGCCTCTGTGCCTTCTGGGAAGGTCACCGTGGCGTGCTATTATTAGAAATATTTAACTCCTGCAAATTCCTGTCCTGCCCCCAAGATAGGAAGCCTTGGACACCCATTCCAAATTTCCTGAGAATCTGGGGTGACGGTAGGCATGAGGCCTCCCTGAGGCCCCCACGAGGAGGGGGCCGGCTGCGCTGGCCCTGTCCTGAGCTGAAGGTACCAAAGGCCACATGGTCTTTGTTTTCTCATTTTCACAGTTTCTGCCATGTGCAAGAATAAGGTGAGGTGTGTAGAGTGTTTGAAAATCCCAGAAGGCGGCTACTTTTCAACAGTATTTTCTGCAGCCAACGAACTTACTATTTGTACAGCAAAAAAAAAAAAAAAAAAGACATGTAAAACCTCCAAAGTCCCACAAATCTGATACAGACTCAAAATATGCTGTAGGCATTTGCTAACTTTTTTTTAATGAACACAGAAGTAGCAGTAACTGCATAGCTCCACAAAATATATAACTTATTGACAAGAACACACTCCACTAAAAGGAGGTTTCATTTCAAAATAAAGGGAAAAAGTTAATGGTGTCTAGTCACCTTTAATGTATAAAAGTACAGTATACTAGAGATGAGGTCAGGAGATCATGGTGGCACCTCTCTGTAATCCCAGTATGTGGGAGGCTAAAGCAGGAGTTCAAGGCCAGCCTGAACTTAGAGACCTTATCTCAAAAAAAAAAAAAAAAGAAAAGAATATGTAAGTATACACTTGACCATTTCCAGAGGAGACATCTTCTGCAAATTAAGATTACAATGAAGTTTGAAGAAAACTCAAAATCTGATTTACTTAACTAGAGTACAGCCTGTTCAAAGAAAAATTAAATCTAATCCAATGTTTTGCCAGCAGCCCAAGAGCCAGGCATGGTGGCGCACTCCTGTAATCCTAGCACTCGGGAGGCTGAGGCAGGAAGATCGTTGTGAGTTTAAGACCAGCCTGGGCTACAAAGTGCGTTCAAGACCAACCTGAACTGCATTGCGAGACTGTCTCAAAATGAAAGAAAGAAAAATCCACTTCACATTTTGGGGCTGGGGATGTGGCTCAATGGTAGAGTTCTCACCTTGTATGCCAGCAGCCCAGCAGAGATAGGGGAGAGGCCGAGCCCCAGGGAATGACCTGTGTGTATTTGTGGGAGTACAGGGCCCCGCGAGACCTTTGTCTGATGGCCCAGCGTCATCTGACCCTGGGAGACAAGGAATGGGCCAGGCCTGGCAGAAACTGAATTAGCGCCCTGCTTCTCTCCCAGGGCCGAACACTGGAATCATCTTTCATAAAAGGTTCTTATTCAGTAGGTCATGGCTAGGCTGGCTTGGGAGGTTCCCACTGGGTGCTTGTGTTTTTCCAAGGCTTCCTCATCTGTGTAAGGTGCGCTCTTCCTCTCCACTTAACCACAAATGTTTGAAAAAGGCAACTTCATTTACAGACACAACTGCATGTTAGACTTTGGTTCTGTTTCCGGTGCTAATATGCAAAAGATAAAATGAAGATGCCTGCCATGACTTTCTAACTCCAATATGCAAAAACGCTCCAAAGTGCATCAAATACAAAAGCATGAAATCTACCTCTTTAGAAGCTCCCTGCACCTACCCTGGGGTCTTAGGCCCTCTGTGGCTACAGTTCTGGTGTCATTCAGAAGAACACCACAGACGCGGCTTCCCACAGCCACAAGGAACTGGGCCACGAAGTTCACAGTGGCTGTTTAAAGCATGGATGCTTGGGGACGAAGCAGACTGAGAGATGTTCCCATCATGCACTTTGGATGGAAGGATAGGGAAACTGGCACCAGGTGAGGTTGTGTGCCACAGCTCGGGCACAGAGTCACATCTGAGCAGTTCACCACTGTTCGGCCAGCCTCTAGCAGGGACACCACACCATATGAGTTTTAGAAGCTCTCAGTCCTAGCACAGTTAGTCCCCACAGTCAGACTCCATTATTTTTAATAATAACTGGCTGCAACTACACTGAAAACAAACTAAACCGAAGAGAAAGACAGCAATTTCCAAGATCACACCTCTCTCCGCGTGGAGGGTGAGCCTGGCCTCTCCAACCGCTGCCGAGAGCCCCCGGGGGTCCTTTGTCCCTAGCAGAGACTCGCAGCATATAGGAGACATTCCTTCTGAGATTAACACGGAAAAGCGGTCTCCTATATTGCGTTATTAAACTTTAACACCTGGTCTGGAAAAAGCTCCAGGGAGGAGGAAATTAACTCTGTCAGTGCTACATTAGGTGTGAAAGGTTTAACCTGGAGCAGATGGCTCTCATAGAAATGAGAATTTTTGGCTCATCTAGGCTCCACTGGAAAATCATGTTTGAAATCCTGTCTTACACATGGAACCCACTTCAAAACGAGATCTGGTTTGCCCATAGGTGACCAGCAGGTGGCACAACAGAACAATTAATGCTCCAGAAAACCAGAAGCCGGAGAAGAAAAGTGGGCGGGGCTAGTAAAGGAGAACCAGAGCGGCGATACCGCCACCTGGTGGGACTTAGGAGTCAAGCACATAGGTATTCTATTGGCAGGCACACCATTTTGGACCAGAAAAGGGGCAAAATGTTAATCACCAGGCCTAGGTAAGGGGCTACGGTTACCAGTTATTCAAGGGGCAAAAAACACTGGTAGTATTATACTTGCAATGTTCAAACACTTTAATTTTGGAAGTTACCATTGAGAAATATTTTCCGTTTTTTTATTTTCAATTTTTTTAAGAAAAATATTCCAGGACCGTTAATATTTTCACATAGCTATTAAAAAAACTAAGGGGGCTGGGCATGTAGCTCAGCACTAGAATGCTTGGCTACATACACAAAGCCCTGGGTTTGATCCCTGGTATTGGGGGAAAATAAAGGGAAGAAAAGAAAACCAAAGAGAATTTAATCATGACTAAGAAAACTGCACTACTTCCTGCTTGCCAAAACATAAAACTTTCCAGGCATGGTGGGGCACACTTGTAACCCCAGCACTTGGGAGACTGAGGCAAGAGGATCTTTGCAAATTTGAAACCAGCCTGGGCTACAAAGTGAGCTCAAGACCAGCCTGACTGCATAGCAAGACCCTGTCTCAAAAAGACTATATATATATATATGTAAATACCATTACTTTTTAAGAATACACAATTAATTTCTAATTAGGTACAGCATTAACATTTCAAAGTCCTATCAATCTAGCCTGCAAAAATAACAAGTGAATGATTGGTAGAACAGGGGCTGGGGATATAGCTCAGTGGCATAAGCTCTTGCCTGGCAAGTCTGAGGTTATGGGTTCAATTCCCAGTACCCCCCCAAAAAATGATTAGTAGAACAAAGGTTACTCTTATATAATGTGACAATGTTAAAAAAAAAAAACACCTCTGAGGGCCAGGCATGGTGGCGGATGCCTGTAATCTCAGCACTTGGAAGGCTAAGGCAGTGTGAGTTGGAAGCCAGCCTGGGCTACACAGTGAGATCAAAGCCAGCCTTAACTATATACCAAGACCCTGAAATCTGAAAAAAAAAAAAATAAAACAAAACCCAAAACACTATGTAATAAGAGCTAAAGATTGGAAGGTGGCAGATATGTGGATATATTTTAACAAGTCGGCCTAAAAATTTTCTAAATATACTGAGCCATATCAAACAAGGTAGCTACAAGCTATTTCAATTTTTTAGAAGAAATTCTGATAGAGCAAAACTTCCGCCTATAGACAATTATTAACCTTTTTCCAAAAGGATCCAGGATGCATCATTCCAGAGATCAAATGCCATGCCACAGGCAATGAGCCACCCTGAGCGTCACACAGCAGACCCTCAAGTTACGACTGGCCTGGCATAGGAACAACTCGGGTTATGGCTGGAATTTTAGTTTAAACTTACAACCAAAGTCTTGAGTTCTGACTCCAATGCTGGCCGCTTGTACATCGAGATTGTCTCAGATACAGATTCTTTCACCCTTAAAGAATTCTGGAATGAGCAAACATGGCAACATCCTCTCCTGGATGGGGTTCATGGTGAAATCCTGGGCCAGCGTCTCTCTCAGGACCCTGAGATCTACCTGTGCACAGGAGAGAGACTTGGAAGGCTGCGAAGAGGAGCCTGAGCCTTCCATTGACAACGTGACTTACAACCAGCCCTCAGGAATGAATTGAGTGTCAGTCAAGGGTCTGCTGTAAATCAAAGTTTATGTGCTTTCCATTGTCTGTAGCGGACTTTCCTCGCCAAACTGTCCAAGCAGTTCAAATTTTAGACATAAAATCCCATTTAATGGAGACTTGATGAGTCCCATCTGAAGGCCATTAAAACATACACACCCACTTCCGCACAAACAAGAAAATCAGTAGAATTAAAGACTCCTTGGATCTTGAAGCTGGAAGGTATCTTGGTGACCACTAATCCACACAGCCACCATCACCCAGGTGGTGTACTGAGCACCCAGGACACCTGGAGCCGGCTGTCCTCACCCCACTTGGGGCTCTGCTGACCCTACCAGGCTTCGGGTCTGGCTCTGAAGTTGGCGGTTTCCCCTTGATACTCTTCAAGTGCATCAGTGAGTCATGTTTCCGTTTCCTCTGGCCGGTCCAAGTAGCCTTCAGTAGCAGGGTTCATTCATTCGCAATTCATTCACAATAGCACTAGCCCATTCAGTGCAGGGTACTTGAGCGCTCAGGAATTACGATTCACCATGTAACCTTCCAATCAGTGAAGCCAACAGCTAACTGCATCTAAAAATAATAACCAGAAATGTAACCCTTGGCTCTTAAAGTACTTCCTTTCCACCGACTGTAAAACAACCACCTCACTTTCATTAGCAGATGAAAGTGACTCACTGCTTTCCCCCAGCAAAAAGGCCTCCCCAACACATCATACTTTATAGGCACTTTGAAATATTTACTTGTTAGCAGTATTCTTGCTTTCAGGTCAAAGATTGTAGTATTTAGCAACACAAAGCAAGCAGAGGGATGTGGTTATGAATTAGTAAACTGCTCTGCCAGGCCTCCCATTGGTTAACTCAGCCCAACATCAAAAGGGAGTCTACAGAGAGCTTCCGCTGTCAGAAATGAACCCTAGTAAAATGACTGAATCAAAAAGTGACTTGGTTGGTTTCCTCCCAATGCTAGTTTTAAGGGGAAAGCTTCTCAGCTTCTCTCAGCTTACGGAGCAAAAATCGCTTCTTAATGCAAATAAGTTTGTTTAACTCTAACAAAAGTTTTTAAGAGGGTTTTTTTTTTTTTTTTCCTCTCATTCACTACAGGACTTTCCCATCCTTTGATATGCTAATGTCATGACTGTAGATTTCTAAGGGTTAGGGAGGGGGTGTTTTATTTGGTCACAATACAGTAATCACGGGAGGGGGTGGGCAGGAGAAACACGAAGCCAGTGAGAGAAGAAAGGGTTTCTCTAAAACACCCGAGGTCATACCAAAGCACAGCTAGACTACTATTCACAGCTGCTTCAGACTAGGTGCACGGGCGTGGTGGCTCCTCCCTGTAATTCTAGCACTCGGGAGGCTGAGGCAGGAGCATTACTGTGAGTTCCAAGCCAGCCTGGCCTCCAAAGTGAGTTCAAGGCCAGCCTGAACTACATAGTGAAACACTGTCTCAAAAAGTAGAAAAACAAAAACAAAAAAGCCTAGGTGGGCGCCTATGAAGGCAGCTAGGAGAACGAACCTCAGTGGAACTATGTCCTTGAGAGCTTCCCTTCTCATTGCCAGAACGACTGCGAGTCTCCCCGGGTTCCGCGGTGGCTCCTAGCTCTGGGCACAAACAGCCGAGACCCGTCTGTGCGAATGCACCGGGCTGCTGTGCCGATCGAGCTCTCGGACCCCACGCCCCAGGTCTTCGCGAGTTCTCAAACTATTGCGGTGCGCGGGAGTCGCGGAGGGAGCCTGCGCCTCGACAGCTGCGGCCGTGGCGTCCGCGAGAGTCCGACGCGCAGCAGCCGAGCAAGCGCCCCTGCTGCCAAGAGGGACCAAGGCCGCCGGCAACGCTGGGCGCCATCGCCCGAGCGCGGGGACACTAACATGGGTCTCCCCGGCAAGAAGGTAATGAACTCGGAGTTGGCTGACAAATCCATGTCCCTCAAGGGTGGCCTTTTGTCCTCCGGGCCATTTTTACGGAGCAAGAAAAACCCAAGAGCAGTGCTTAGAACAACCCATTGAGACGGCTGCCGCGGGGTGGTCACCGCTCCGCCCCCCAAGCCAGTCGTCGAGCCCACGAGTGCCCCCCCAGCCACGCCACGAGTCAGGACACAGCTTGGGCAAACTTTGAGAGGGCACCTTCAGAGGCCAAAGCCTAGGCCACAACCAAGACTGCGGTAGGGTACACAACAGGGTACACAGAGGAGGGGGTGGGCCTGGGGTCCTTCAGTAAATCGGACACTCGCAGGAGAGAAAAAATGACCTCCAAGCATGACGCGGTGCCCTATGCCTCCGTTGCTTGAGCGGCTAAGGCAGGAGGAAGACCTCAAGATCTGGCCTGGTCTGGGCAACTTTGTGACTCAGAAGGAAGAGTTGAGTTAAAATTTTAAAGATGCTAATTTTTTTCAACTTTAAATATAATAAGGGACCTTAAAGTAGATAATAAACAAAATCTCTTTTCTGAATTTTTTTAATCTTCAGTAAAAGTACGTGCACGGTGAAAAAATACGAATAGTCTAGCACAAGGCAGAGATGAGCAACTGGTAGGAAATAAAATACTGCCTCTTGATGGAGCTGAGGAGGCCTCGAGTCTGCCAAGGCTCCAGGCCACCACGCCATCCTGTTACCTGTGCTTCCTGGAGGATTTGAATCCAGCAGGCCTCTTATTCACAAGGGAGACTCTCCAAGACAGTCTGCCCATGCCTCAAACCTCAGCCCCTACAGAACCCTCTATAAATGGCCTTGTCATATGCACACAGCTAGACTATGACAGCTCTTCAGTTGGAAATCAACAGCAGTAATAACAAAACAACTATATTGTAGTAAGTTTTATGATCATGGGCTGTCCCTTCTCATCTTTTTACTTATTACAAGAAACACTTCATGGCTTCTCTGGTATATCCAAGTTACCAGCAGCAATCCTCTTGATTGCAACGCTGGGATTACTTGAACACAAGCACTATGCCATGTTAGTCTAGCTGATAATCAAGATGGCTGTAAGGTGCTGCCTGGAGGGTAGTGTCCACTGTGTGGATACAGGGACTCAGAAGAGCACATAACTTAAGAATTAGGAATGATTTATTTCTGGAATGGTCCATTAGCCTTGGGTAACTCAAAGTATGGAAAGTAAAACCCTAGAGAAGAGAAACTACAGTAACTGACAAGCAGAGGTAGCTCCTGACCAAGAGCATGGTGGTGGCTTCTGGGTCCCTTCCTCCTTTAAAACCATCCTTGTACAACTGTCCTCCTTCGCAACTCCTAACAAAGAAAGGAAAAAAATATGAAAAAAAGAAAGGGAAATGTCATAAGATTCTTCTTGATGACTAAAATAAAAAGTATTCAGGACAAAGGTAGGTTTTCCTTTGCAATATACAGTTAAACAGAAAGGCATTTCTTTGCAATTATCTCACATGTATTCAGGGGTCAATTTGATGAAGGCAAAAAAAAAAAAAAAAGAAGAAGAAGAAGAAGAAGAAGGCCATAGAGTCGGGATTTCCCTTGCCCTACCAGGGGAATCAGGCTGGACAGGCTACATGAAGAGATTAAATCACCACCCTGGCCTATCCTGCTCTTCCTCTAAGGCGCCCGAACCGCCAGACCTTACTCTACCAGGCAGCTTTGAATAAACAATGCAACATCTCCACCATTGTTAAAACCACAATGAGAGGCCTCCAGGGTCATGTGGAAATAATTTTTAAAATGTAAGCTTTTCCATCAATTACATGAGAAGCACTTAATAAATCTAAATATAGACTAAAAGGATTATGTGGGCCAGTCAAAACATGATTTTGATGGATGGCTAAAATATCAGGATACATTTAAAGCCAAGAGAAGAAACGGAACAGTATTTTGTTTATTATGATGCTTTGGTTTATAGAGGGTAATACATTTGGCAAGATTCCTGAGGTTCTTGGAAAAATCCACAGACCACAAAGACATCCCAAGTTTGTGGCAATTGACTTAGCAGGGCTACTCACAAAAGGCTAACAAAGCCGTGTAAATTTTAAATTTATATCCCTTTCTCAGTACATTCAATGGGGGAGGGGACAGAGGGCTCTCAAAGTTACAAATAATCCTTTCTGATAACCACTAGAGGCCACAGCAGTAACAGATCATTTCTACTTTGCATCATGCCAGAAACTCAACATTTCAAATCCTCCAAGACTCTTACTTTCCAATCAAAAAGTTAAGACTTTCTAAATAGTGAGTGGAAGCCAAAAGCCCCACAACTTGCTGGCGGATAACACATTTACCCATAAAAATGGGTCATTCGTGTCTCAGATTTTTATTAGGTTATCATCAAATAGCACGAAGAACAAAGCATTTACAGGAAATTATTGTAGGTGCCCTGAATTTTTAACTTAATCTCAAATACTATTACTTCCTCTCAAAAGTAAATATATTGATTAGTTTGTCTTTCAGTTGTCTACACTGTTGATTACTGCAGAACTTTAGTCCAAAAATCAAAACAGACACCATCATCACATGCCTTATGGCTCACAGGTCTCATGTAAGTGACATTTCTTTTTTGTGTGCTTACTTTAGTGGGGACACTGCTTTTCTTGCTTTCTTCAGCAGCTGCACGTCAGGAAGATGTGGGCATTTTGATCTCTTCAAGTGCAAGCAACTGGACAAGCCAATGAACTGTAAAAATGGACAACTGCAAAGTAAAAAACAACTAGGGATGCACATTTTCCCCCATGCACATTATCTTTCAAGCAAGTTTTTAAAGAAAATACAACATTGTTCTCTTGTATAACATATGGCCTTGTGTCCATTTGATAAAATTACACTTAAATATAAAAGTATTTCCTAGCTTTGTCAGTAGGTTACCATAGGTTAAAAGTAAGATAATAAAGAGAGATACAGATGGACAATGAAAAGCCAAGCGGTAATAGACCCAGTTTCCAAACCTGTAAAAATCCAAGGTGAACACAAGACTCCCTACTTCTCAGCTTCAACTCAGATACAGAAACTAAGATGATGCTCACAGATGGCCCAGTCAGGGATTCACCCTCCTCCCTGGTGATACCACGAGGGCAGTGCAGCCTCCAGCACCACAAGGCATCACCACTGTGTCACTGCTGAGCCAAAAACGCTGCCTGCACCCGCACAGCAGCCACTACTCCAGCTTTCCTGTCGATCACCACTCTGGGGCCCTGGTGCTCAGCACTTCCAAATCAGATGTCAGGGTCTTCCCCAAACACTGGCAATGTCTGGTTACCACCAACCCCACAGCCCCCAAGACAAAAGGAAGTTGAGTCCCCACACCCTTCCTTTGAAGCTCTTTGATCTGTGTTCTTAATTCAGGCCCTAAGGAGAGGGCTTGCACAGTGACAGGTAATCTAAAGGGGAATGATAAATGTTGACTGGTGACTCCATCCCTCTCCCTCTCTCCCTCTCTCTCGCTCTCATACTCACATCGCTTTTTTATACAGGCCGTGCAGAGTACATCCTCATGGACTGTAAAACCTCTGAGACGCAACACAGTTCCGGGTACTTGGGGACAACATTACACCAAATCACTGTGGTTCGTTAGGCGGCTGGATCTATCCGTGTCCCTGTAGCAGGGTGACTGATCCCGCCTGTGCTCCTGCCAGGACGACAGCACCCGCACACTCTGAGCACTCCAGTGAGGATGAAATAACAGTCAATGACCTTCTACACATTTCTTTTTAATTCAGGTCATCCCGGCACTTTTAATCATAGATTGTAAGAAGAGCAGCACTGGGGTCTCGCTTTCTATCAGATTCTGGTAGGACGGCCTCACCTATGCTCTGTGCGTCCACGTTTAACTTTTACCTGGCCGTTAAACTGAATCTGATTTGTCTTTTACTTCTCAATATCAAGACAGACAGGGCAAAAGCTAGGAAGACATTGAGCTTCCTGACTTACGAATGCTGTTACATTTTTCTTTCAAGACAAGTTCTAGCAAGTATGATGCTTTACACCAACCTACAATATGAAAAAGATCGGGAGCTTCTCAAAGTCTTTTTCCCCTTATATAATATAGGCAGAAACAATGGTGTTCGTGAAATTGGAATGGGCTTATCTGGCCAAGTGTGTAACCCAGTTACCTGAGAAACCTCTACTGTCTCAACGAGGCCAAAGATACCCTGAGATTATCAAATGACAGATGTTCGGCTGGGTCCGATCTGATCTCGAGGTAAAGTCTCCTGATGGGTCAGGTTAGTACCTGTGGAAGGGACCAGAAAGTAACTTTCCAGTGCCACCTGAATCTCCTTCCCTTTAACTGGAGCTAAGAGAACTCAGGATACCCAGAAGAACAGAGTCCACTTTTTTTTTTTTTGGTTTTTTTTTTTTTATTTTATTTTAAAGACAAAAGAATGGAGACATATGAACCAGAAAATCCATAAACAATACAGAAAATACAAAGTTATACAGAATATAGTAGGGAATTAGAACTGGATGTTGTATTACATAGTTATCTTCACATTAGTTAACACAAAACCATTAAAGGGAATACCAAATTATAGATAAGATAGTAGGGAA